>OX438917.1:135526-283526 GCA_949316265.1 Diarsia mendica
TACCGCAGCGACAAAAGCCAAATAACATTATGTTTAATTTGATCATACCGCAGCGACAAAAGCCAAATAACAGTGTGTTTAATTTGATCATACCGCAGCGACAAAAGCCAAATAACAGTATGTTTAATTTGATCATACCGCAGCGACAAAAGCCAAATAACAGTATGTTTAATTAGATCATACTGCAGCGACAAAAGCCAAATAACAGTAATTATGTTTAATTTGATCATACCGCAGCGACAAAAGCCAAATAACAGTATGTTTATTTTGATCATACTGCAGCGACAAAAGCCAAATAACAGTATGTTTAATTTGATCATACCGCAGCGACAAAAGCCAAATAACAGTATGTTTAATTTGATCATACCGCAGCGACAAAAGCCAAATACCATTATTTTTATTTTGATCATACCGCAGCGACAAAAGCCAAATAACAGTATGTTTAATTTAATCATACCGCAGCGACAAAAGCCAAATAACAGTATGTTTAATTTGATCATACCGCAGCGACAAAAGCCAACCGTCACTTATTTCACAAATCCATGGCGTTCATTTTTGCCGAAATGGAATTGTGTAGCAGATCTGTCACCTAGGCGGGAATTGTGTTATGTGTGTGCTTTATTGACGGCTTATTTCGTTGGCTTGTGTTACTCGACACGTATGACCCGCAATGTATGGTGAGTATCACGTGAATTGTGAATTGAGGATGATTGGATGTATGTCGTCATATTTTGTGGTACGGGAATGGTTTGAATATGGTTTAAAATGTTGATATTATATGTGTTGGTATCTTTTTCAACTAAAGTTAATTAGTAAATCTATAATTATTTATATAATTATAAAATTAAAATGATTAAATTTATATAATTATACTTACAGTTATAGTGGTTCATAGGCGGATTTAATAATAATAATAAATACTAATAATCATTTTATTTTTAGGCATCTAAGGCCCATAGATGCCTTACAGACTAACATTTATGCATAAGATAAAATACAATTTGTGTTAGTAAACAGAGCTTTAAAACTATGTTAGTTGTTACTTTAATGTACCATGTAGCTTTAAAACTGTGTGCTGTATGTGTGTGTTCACTAGCCACAAGGCAAAAGAAACAAGGCACAACTTTCTCTACCAGTTAATTAGTAATTTATTAAGATTTTTTTTGTAAAGAATGGGCTAATCCAACATGCAAACCTACATTGAGCCGAGGATAAATATTTAAATGAGTCATTTATAAAATTCACATCACTTAAGTTTAATATTCCACTCAGACATAAACTTCCTACGTAGCTAACTCGCCAATCGCTATCCAGACATAAAAGCATACTCTAGAGTTTAAAAAAAACCTTTTACCTCCTTGCATTAAGGGAAGGCATTTATTTATTTTTTTTATAATAAAAAGAAGCGATTCATTTGCACAAGTATCATAACGGATATTTCCCTAGCGAGATGATCGAGGCAAAAGCTTTACTTTGGACTTAGCAAGACTTTGACTTTAGACTTCCCAAGTACTTTAATAAGGATTGGTTGCTTACCTTACGAGTATATTTTTGTGAAAGTTAAGAGAGACTATTACTTACCTAATAAATAAATAAATTAAAATGAAGTTATCTACCAAGTAAGTTGCCAAGAACTTGATCGTAGGTAGTGAAATAGGTAATTATTTAGATATCTGCCGTTATAAATTATAAGGCAGTTATTTTATAAAAGCGCTATTATACAATAAAAAAAAAATATATAGAATATATTTTTTTTCGATTCCACTTTTCCCCCCTAAGGGGGATTTTCAGGGGGGATTTGTAGACTTTATTTTTTGGATTCCATTTTTCCCCCTCAAGGGGGATTTTCAGGGGGGATTTGTGGAATAAGCCGAAACAACAGTGCCAAAATGTACACGTTTTTTTTAAATAAATAAAAGAATGTCGACTGTATTCTATGGTTATTATATAACTGCCTCGTTGGTTTACTGGTCGCCTACGACTGCTGAGCGTCAGGTCCAGAGTTCGATTTTCAAGCCGGACAAATTGTTACGAAAGGAAGAAAAGAAACGGGACAAAATGTATAAACCTTTTGTACTTACAAAGTGTTTGCTTGCAAATCTATTTATTTTAGTCGTAACTAGAACAACAACGACTGACTGACTGTATTGTACAAGACTTGTCAAATATAAATAAGAAACACAACTTGTTTTCGATAAGTCAAAAACATGTAACGTTGTTGTTTCACAATGTGTTTTGTTTTCGATAAAAACTACAAAGAAAAAATTATCATGGTGTGGCAGCTCTGATTTTTCAGATTCAAGTGTGCGTATTGTATAATTTTATCACACACTTCGACGAAGGAAAATATTTTGAAGAAAGCAGTTTACCTCAGAGATATTTCTCGACAGCTGTGAAGCCAAGCCAGAAGTGAAGCTGTTAAGTCCATGGGTGGCATATAAACTCTGACATCAGGTAAGGCGCAAACCACACGAAAAAGAGATAGGGTAGTTGACAAAAAAAAAACTAATTAGTCCGTCAGATAGATTTCCAAAAAATATTGAACAGGTATTTTTTCTTTTTTCACGTAAACAAAAAATGAAGACGTTACAGTGCTTCAATCTCGTGTGAAGTCATATGTTAGTACATTTTGTACCTTCATGTGACGTTTCAACCCCACTCCATGATCTTTGATGCGCTTTATCTTCGTCAATTTTTATTAATTTGATAAAACAAAAAACACGTATCCAATATTTTTCGAAAATCTAACTGACGGACTAAACAGAATCATATTTTTTTAAGTCAGTCAACTACCCTATTCCTGAACGTAAGTAACCTTTTAGCAATCCAGCGCACTATATAGGGTTCCCGACAATTGTTTAACAAATGTGTTTGCTTGGTGGACTGAAATGTGACTGAAATCTAACTGACAACGAATCATCTAACTTGACTGGCCTGTTGGTCTAGTGGTTAGTGACCCTAACTGCTATGCCGGAGGTCGTGGGTTCGATTCCCACCCAGGACAAATGTTTGTGTGATGAGCACGATCATTTGTTCTGTGTCTGGGTGTAATTTATCTATAATATGTATGTATTTAGAAATATATAAGTATGTTTATCAGTTGTCTAGTACCCATAACACAAGCTCTGCTTAGCTTGGGACTAGATGGCGTTGTGTGATAGTTGTGGAATATTATTATTATTATTATCCCAATTTAAAAGTTTAATGTATTAAAATAAGTAAAGATTTGACATAATATTCCCGGTATGATTCTGTTAAACCTCGTTGACCCGTCTCGTTGGTCAAGTATTCGCAATCGCGACTGCTGAGCATGACCTCAAACGAGGTTCCGGGTTAGGTTCCCAGGACAGGCAAATTACTACTGAGTTTTTATATTAGTAGCAGCCATGGAGTCTGAATTTCTGGTCGATTGAAGGCATTAGGCTCGCTTCCTACTACAAGAGACCTTAACAAAACTTGCGAACTGTAGATGTACTATTGCGTACACCTCCGCTTATCCTTCGGGCATTACAAGCGCGATATTATGCTTCTTGTTCATTTCGTTATAAAATAGAACTATAATCCAACACGACATAATCTAATAACTAAACAAGTCCAAATCGTGATTCTTCCTCATTTAAAATGCAAAGACAGTTCGCAACATAATTCACGACACTAGACGCGCCTAGAATGTTCCATTCCAACCAGATGAACAATAATGTATTTGATATTCCTGAGTGCTACAATATAAATGTTTATATTATACAATCCATTACTCTAACAAGACTTATTTGCATTAATTAATATAATGTACGTACAATACATGGGTGTTGTCTTACCGTATGCAAATATTGGAGACCAATGTTGGAGCCAATGATACAGAAGGCTTTTCGTGTGTAAACTTGTACGATATAATGGAAAAGTAGACAATGGAAAGTTGCGAACCGTTTCCATCAGTTTAGCGCAAATATTTGTGCAAACATTCGTTGTTTTGTGGTGGAAAGGAAGAGTGGTAGCGGTGAGGTTGTATTTAATCGAAAGTAAATATAGTTTACACAAGCGGTTGCCCGCGACTTTGTTCGCGAGGAAATTTTGATGTGCACTTTAGAAAAAGAAAGTTACCTATTATGTGCTATTCCCAACTATAATCTAACGTTAATCTACATACACATACACACTCATACTTCATAACTCTAATTTTGCAGATGCCAATTTCCTCTCGATGTTTTCGTTAACTCACGCTTAATGAGCTGATTACGAACTACATTTTAAAAGGGTAAACTAAGGTAACTAGCGAAACTCTAAATGTCTGTTACAAAAATAAAAACAATGTGTAAACAACAACAACAATATGTGTAGTCCACTCCATGACTACAGCCGATTATTGGGTTAAATTTAATTTCTTTTGTGAAGATTTGCTATCGACACTCTAAGAAGACCATGCATCCCCCCGCTCTTGGGCAGAGCGAAGGGGGTCATTCGATGATTTTCCACCCACCAAAAAAAAAAAAAAAAAAAAAAGGTACCCGCTAAAAGTTCACATCTTACCGACATAAGCTTGGAAATAACGGATAAAAAGTTTCTTCGGATTTCCACGATACGCTCGCGAAATGAGAGAAGTTGTAGCTTTTTGTAACTTACGTTAACGCGCGTCGGCGCAGCTTTGTAGCGCAAATATTCATAAAGGTATGTTGTACTTGTTGAGTGATTGTGTTGTAATTGAGATTACGAGGCTTTCGTTGAAGCGATTGGGGAAGTCCTTGTATATTTTTAGATACACAAGGCATAAATAGACCTTTCATGGTGTCGTCGAACAAGCGTTTTTCATCTAACTTAGTTAATCTACGCTAAAATCATCATCATCATCATCCCAATTCATATAAGGTCGGCGCAGTATGTCTTCCTCTTCCATACCTCTCTGCTTTTCGTCATCTCATGAGACACCTCCTTCCTTACTCAAAGGTAAAGAAGAAGAAGGTAAGATAGATTAAAAGTAAAAACACAACAATTTACACAATACG
The DNA here is from genome assembly GCA_949316265.1 of Diarsia mendica. Taxonomy (NCBI): domain Eukaryota; kingdom Metazoa; phylum Arthropoda; class Insecta; order Lepidoptera; family Noctuidae; genus Diarsia; species Diarsia mendica. The sequence continues at coordinate 140,527 of OX438917.1, forward strand.
TACAATTTACAGAACTAAAATAATGATAAAATATATACAAGTAGCAAAAAGAGAAGAATTACAGGGCGTCAAAAAATTCGTCCACATTGCTGTCAACAGGAAAAGTGCCCAGAAGGCTGGCAGCATTACCACGTTGGATGGCAATGCTGATTCTTTGGCCAAAGAATAGGCCAGCCCTCTGGTCACGTGAAGAGTCGACCAACCGCTTGGCAATTTCCTTAAAAATTAGGTGAGCACTCGGACCCCAAGGCCCCAGTGTTTCAACCCCAAACGGCTCAAACACATAACTGCCAATTAAGTTGTTGTATTTGCGCCGCTTGAGGTTTTCAGCACCTGCAGCAGCCGCCCCAGCACAGCTCACCGTGCTAGGAAGATGGGATGGCGCAAGGGTGTCGACGCAAGTTGCGTCCCACACCAAAGGCCTACCCAACTTCCACGGCATTATGGTCATACCATCTGGTCTCTTCCCATCGACGCGTGCCAACCCATTGGGTTCCAAAACAGCAGGCACACCGGCGGTGGCCAGAGCACGTCGGATGAGATCATTAATGCTGGCGTGCCGCGCAATCCGACCTGCGCTCTTGCTGCAGGAAAGGCCATGGTGTCCGAGGCTGTCGACTACTTCACCACATTGACAGCGATGTGGATGACAAGATAGATTGAAAAAGAAATGAAAAATAATTATTTTTCGCAGATACATGACGTGTATACAAAATTAAATATAGAACGCATAACAAATATTTAAATAGAACAGGACAGAACAAACAATAAACTTCCCAAAGCACATCGATGGGATTGTTGTAAAACTGCTTTTTTTTTCACGGTTTACGGGTAAGAGTCTATGTGCTGATACAGTAATATATACACACAGATACCCGGTCGATTCCCGGGTCGGGCAAAGTGTTTTTGGCTTTTTACATAAAAAAGTTATCAGTAACAGCCACGGAGTCTGGATTTGTGCCCAATTGATGGCAATAGGCTCGCCCCCTATTACATGGGACTTAAAAACATAACTGGCGAAATGTGGGTGTAGGTACAGCTATTAGGTACGCCTCTGTCTAACCCTTTGGGTATTACAGGCGTGATGTTATGTTATTTTGTTATTGTTGTGATACACACTGATGTATTAAATAGAACGTGGTCATATAAGTGTAAAAGTAAAACTGGAATATTATTTTAAAAAAAATTAAATTCGTGTACTGTAGTGTTAAGACCAACTATAAAAAAACCCTCGTATCCTAGATAACTGCCCCTTGCTTCCGTCTTATGTTAATGCAGGTTAAAACAAACACAGGTAGGCAAGCAAATCAGCAGCATTATCTCTTGCCTCAAGCTGCACTCATTAGTTAGCGTTGAACGAGATTAATTGCTACATTGTTTAGCATCACCTTCGTACGTGCCTGCCAGGAAGTCTAATGAACCAGGTCAACAATGTTTCCGTAGGTAAACAGTACTGTAGGAAGGGTTTATGTGGTGTTGGTTTCGCATCTCATCTTAATCCTTACTATTAGAAGCGTTTGTGACGAATTCGACGGAAAAAACCACACAGAGGGAAGAGTGGAAGGCTATGGGGGAGACATAAAAGAATAAAAAATATTATTAATGCGAAAGTAACACTGCCTGTCTGTCGTGCTTTCCAGTCAAAACTACTGAACCGATTTATATGAAATTTAGTATACAAATAGTCTACAACCCGAGAAAGGAGCATAATCCAATTTTTAAAGCGAATAAAGGGTTTTAAGGGGTTGAAAAAATTACTAGGTATAGGTCGCGATAACCAACATCCACACGGTCGAAACCGCGGGCATCAGCTAGTTTATTATTAGTATATTCAAGACCTTTACTAATTTTCAGCTCTATCCGAATCATTGTTTCTATTTTAACTACAACAGTAGTTTATAACGAAATCTACTTTCTGTGAGACATTATTTCCAGCTATGTCTTCATTCGACCGTAACTTTACTTCCAACACAGCTACATTGGTCGCAAAACGGCCAAATTATAGCACGTAAACATTGAATATTTATTCAGGCATGAAAGTAAACCACGTCAAACGGCAAAGTTTTTAGATTAAACCTAATAGTCAATCTAAGTAAAAGTGGGGTCAGTGATTGGGATTGTGCTCCACTGCGATAGTAAAGGTTAGGAATACTAGAAACTATAATTGAAATACCACCTTGAACTTATGCTAACCTAGTACTTTTCGGTACATCATTTAATTTTTTGTCATGTACCATGTGTACGTATGTATATGTTTTCTTACTTGCTGGTTAACCAACCAAGAAGTGGCGGAACAAACTCCCCAGAAACACATCTGTCTGTTAGGTTCTCATACTCTAACGCCCGAATACTGGAACGCCACTCAAATCTCACAATCACCTAAAAGCTACTTAAATTTAAGCATCCCTCAAATTTAAATGGTATACACAAACGCCACTCAAGCAATTTGAAACCGTGATTAGCCAAGCAGTCCTCAAATGTTTACATCATGGCAACATCCTGCTAAAAAAATTGATCTCAGCACGTTCTCAGTTACAAAATAATTTAGTTTACGTCTCGTATTCGTTTTACGCAGTCTTCATTGAACAATTATTTTCTATAATTATTTATTCAGTTGAAATAAAACAGGGTATTAAACATTTGGTTTGAATTACGATTGAAATTATGTATTTATATACATAAAAAACGGATGGATATCGAAAGAAGACGTCATATGAAAAGAAAATTTCTTGACATAATTGTCGAGATTGGAACGTCACACTTGACATTTCACGCGCGATTTACGAAGTTTAAGTAAAGTTATTACTTATTATTTGATTCACGATGGAGAAGATGAAGAAACGTGGATGCAATTATACACCTGCTGAGAAAGATAATAATATGCTTTTGGAACTAATAAAAAAGTAAGTACATAAATAAACAATGAAATACTGTACTTTACACTCGTTTAGCCGCAAGAGCCTGGTGCATGTAATATTTGTTAGTATCCATGCCTTTAACATTCTCGTACATAGTCAGGAGCTGAGGGCAACTGTTGCCTGTATCTGTTGCAAGCACTTACTTATTCATTGAAACTTGTGACCACTTAGGTACCATCTGAAACACGTAGCTACGCCACAGTACAATTACTTTTAGATTCCTACAGGTATAAATACTGCCAGATAATGCACATGATGATAAATGTGTTACATTCATCATTTCACAGATCCTAAGTGTAATTTCTAACTGTTTCATATTGTAAATAATATGTTAAATATTTCAGATATCAAAAAATCATTGAAAATAAAGAGACAAACGGCAATATAATTTTGAAGAAGCGAGCTGCTTGGGATACAGTGTGCCAACAGTATAATGCTGTTGCTGTGAGCGGCATCAGGACATGGCAGCAACTCGGACACCTCTATGAAAACCTCAAACATAGGTCTAAAAAAAACATTGCCGAAGCAAATGTAGATTTGATTTTTCTTCTATTTTATCATAATATTTCTTTATTTAGGTACTTATTTAAATAAATAAATACAGAGTCCAAATATAAAACAGTTTCTTTCGAGATGTGGAACCGTGAAACAAACTCCATCTCGTTGTACTTTTCAAAAGCGTTCAACATTTCTTCATTTCTGCGGCTCCCAGTTGGCCTTTCGTGATTCGAAAGTAAAGACAAGGACGATAAAGAAATTTTTATCACTTTTTTATTTAGTTTTAATAGGTTTAAGTTGATTTGAGAGACCTCACGACCACTCTCAGATATAAGGGCTGCTCAAATCAGTTTGACAGTTGATTTAACAGATAAATAACGTTGAGTAGCGTTCCTGTATACGATTTTTAAACTGAGTGGTGTTTGAGCACCACTTAATTTAAGAAGCACTTATATTTAACAGATACTCAAAAAAGACGGTTGTGTATACGAAATTAAAGTTTAGGAGCTGCTCAAACGTTTAAGCAGCCCTTAAATATTTGAGTGTCGTTCCAGTATTCGGCCGTAACTCTTCCAAAATAACAGGAACAATATTTTATACTACACCTGCTTGGAAAGTACCTTGATACTTTATCAAATTTACGGTAGAAAGTACGTCATTGCATATCGAACAAATATGCTGGGAGAAAACGCATCTGAGCGGGAGAGAATGGATTTTCATAAACTTTTCTCTCACGCTCAGATTACAATTTGAAAAAAGAACATGTGACAATTGCAGACGCCATTGGCGCCATTTTGAATTTGAATTAGAATTTGAATTTAGTTTTTTATTTTCTTTGTAGGTGTAGTATAAAGCACTATGTATCACTCGAGAGAAAGTGCGATTCCCGATCTCGGGTGTTTTAAAGCCCTTGCCTACGGCTTCGGGCTTTAAACGACACCCTCGACGGTAATCGGTCACTTTCTTCTCTCGGTGAACAATGTACTAATGTTTAAGTTTCCAATCTATAAATACCAATATCACTATCTGCAGACTACAACCAAAGAGTTGCAGAAAGTTTACTAGACTAGATATGACACTAAGTTCAGTACATTGAAAACTTTAAGTCAATAGGTGTACGTGACTTCTGATCATGCAGGAGACTTTTGACTTCGACTTGAAGTTTCTAAACTAGTGCGGAAAAGTATGTGATATACGTATGTTTAAGTAAGTTTTGTCTAAGCTGAAGGAAGAAGGGGCGGTTTATTTCAAGTGATGTTTATACGTTTGGTATTAAGTAAATAAATGTTTATCCGTTTTAAGAAGTAAGATGAGGGGAATTCGTTTCTAAATAATAACAGCCTCTCAGGTAAATCTTCAGGTAACTCCTTGTATGTCGAGTATTTAGACACAATTAAAAAGCCATTATATCTCGCGTGGATCTACGTTCCGGCAGACGAAGGGTTAAACCGCGCTTGCCTAGTCCTTAAGGCCTCAGCCTCGAATTTTGCGGGCAGCGGGGCGGCGGCGGCGGCGGCGCGGCTTGTATGGAGTGCACCGCTCGTTGCCCGCTCCCGCGCTGCTGTTTTCCGAGAACTGGTCCATTTGATTGTACGCATAAGATCCTGCCGCTCCCGCGCCGCCGCCGCCGCCACCCCGCTGCCCGCAAAATTCGAGGCTGAGGCCTAAATAGGATGCTGTTGTGTTACGAAAAAAAAAAAAAAAAAAAAAAAAAGGCCTAAATAGGTGACCGCCCATTACATACCTACCAAGTTTCTTCCGTGCTTCGCAAAGCACGTTACTTCGTTGTTCCCGGCTGTTAATTGAAGATCTTTGACAGTTGTCAGTTGCAGTAGTCAGTGGCCCAAAATTCTGATAACCAGTAACCAAGAAGTATCATAATAAAGCCCAATACTCATTTGGTTTTGGAGGTCAGATAGGCATTCGCTCCAAGTAAAATACTGGAATTCAGCTGCATGCGGTTTGACTGGAAGTCAGACCAGAGTTAGGAAAATGTTAGGAAGCGCTGGTTAACCTTTTAAAATAGACCTGTGCTGATTACTGTTGATATTATTATTAAACCAAGATATATTTTTATACAGGGTGGTACCGACCGACTAAACGACGATAACCTACCCTAAATGTCTTTGCCAAATTCGTTCGTTACATTTTATTTCCACACGTTAATCGGTGCAAATTATTCCTAAGGTTAGTAAAACAATAGTTGTTTGTAAATTGTATTTTATTAAGTTTTTTGCTATTTATGTTTTTTTTTTTATTTTTCAAATTTAATTTGGTGTTATTCTTATGATTTATTTGATAGTTTAAAAAAATTCCTATTTATACCAGTGGTTTCATTTATTGTCGTATCGTCAGCCTGTATATATACCTACCGCTATTTGCGGTGAATATGTACGTAACCCTCTTACCAAAGCTTCGCAATCGACTGGATCACAGCCATTAAGGGTAATGTCGAAAATTTCGCAGTAAATTGCGGGCAGCACCCATAGTCATTTCATGGGAGTTGCTATTACCTCCCTAAGAGTTGGACTAAATCAACCGTTCTCGATAACTAAATTGTGGAACTTTATTGCATTTTATGTCAATGGGCGTATTTTAGTGGAATTTATTTGGTACAGTGGTAGTTTATTAATTCGATGAGTAAGTGATTATTATTTGACATGCCTGTTGGTCTAGTGGTTAGTGACCCTAACTGCTATGCCGGAGGTCGTGGGTTCGATTCCCACCCAGGACAAATGTTTGTGTGATGAGCACGATCATTTGTTCTGTGTCTGGGTGTAATTTATCTATAATATGTATGTATTTAGAAATATATAAGTATGTTTATCAGTTGTCTAGTACCCATAACACAAGCTCTGCTTAGCTTGGGACTAGATGGCGTTGTGTGATAGTTGTGGAATATTATTATTATTTTATTATTATTGTTTTTTTTGGAGGGTGGGAAATCATCAAATGACTCCTCCCGCTCATTCCCTCCCCTCCCACAGACCGGTAGAGAGTGCCAGACTTCTACTGACTACGGCATCATAATACTGTGTGCATAGCTATGAGAACTTAACATGTGACCCGTTAACTAATCGGATTACCGGATAAAGAAGCGCTTGCAAGATTCAACTAGATATATTAGATGTGTATAGTAGATATATAAGTAGGTACTATAGTTGGTCGGTTATCACATAAAACCACTCGTTCGCGCGGTAAGTCGATGAAGCAAACATGTCGCTATATCCTAGCAGTGGGGAGACCATAAACCTATTATGCTATATCATATGGATTATTATTTTATAATAATATAAACCTCCTCATAGATTTCGGTAACGGCAACCCTTTGAAAATTTCCTTGCGTGTGCCCTTATATGGCTGGCGAACTCGCTCTTAGATATATAGTTACAGCTAAACCAGTAGAGTTGACCGGAGTAGGTATATATTATAAGGTCCCATTAAAATAGGTGGACAAATTTTAACACAGCGTTCAGTAGGTCTAACCAAAGATATCTAAACAAAAAAAAACATCAAATAAAGTGATTTTATTTTGACTTAAAATAATTAATTGCCGGCACTCTAGAACAGACTCATGCTTTAGGAATAGGTACTTAAATGCGTTTATCTTATTATTGTTTTTTACCATCGTCCTTATTTTGGTGGTCTGAATGATTTCTGAAATTTTGTCCACCTATTTTAATGGGACCTTATATAGTTGGGTAACCTCATTGATATAGTAGTTGCAAGCAACCAGCAACTTAAGCAGCATAATTATGCGGTAGTGGGACAAACAGGGTTGGATTCCAGGGATCTTTCAGTTGCAGGCGCTGAGTTTGGATTAGTTCCCGGTTGATGGCAATAGGTTTCCCCCTGTTACATGTTACTTCAACATAATTAGCGAAATGTACTATTAGGCCCAACGCACACCGGACGAGGCGCGGCGAAGATACTGAGAATAAATCAATTTAACCTTAAGTGATGCGGTTGAAAACGGCGGCATGCAAAGCGAGACGCGCGCGGTGAGCCGTCAAGCTGCCATGAGAGCAGACAAGAACCGCGCTTCGCCGCGCGGAGTTAAGATTTATTCTTAGTATCTTCGCCGCGCCTTTTTTTTTTTTTTTTGGTGGGTGGAAAATCATCGAATGACCCCCCCCGCTCTTGGGCAGAGCGAAGGGGAGTGTCAGACTTCTACTGACTAAAAACCGAACCCATGTTCCTTCTTTGCCCTTGCGCCGAGGCCACGTAATCTAGTACAGTCGAACCAGCTAATAAGTATACAGGTAGAGCTTTATATCATTCTAGTGCACTGAACATATTGATTGCAATTTTGTTTTATAAAGCGTTTCGCATTAAACGACTGATGTCAAACACTTTATCGTTTGACATCAGTATCTAAATGTATCTGTATAATCTTAAAAGTAAATACAAGTTAGCTGGCTGTATACTTATTAGCTTGTTCGACTGTACAAAATACCGCGGCCCCGACGGGCGTCGGCCCTTGCGGGCCCCTTCTTGCTGACATCTGTTTGAGGCGCGCGTGGAACACGAACGCGCCGCCGACACGGTCTGTTGCCGTCATGACGACGGCCGGACGGCGAGCTAGCCCATTACTCACCGTCCACAGGCCCGCGTCTACGGTGGCCGGAAGCCATCACGTGGCCCCCAACGCCCGGAGCGCCTTCCGCGCCTTCCGCGGCGGCTGGGACGTTGAGAGGATCGCTCCCTCTCTCGTTCCGCCACCTCCTTCGCTAGCATCACTGCTTCGCAGAAGGAGGCGACGGCGTCCCATTCCTCCTCGCCCCGGACCATGGCTTGCACCAGGGCCGGGCGCGAGAGGTCACCGCCGCCGATCGCCGCTACGAGAACACGGCGGGGCTCCGCCCAAGCAGGGCACACCTCCACAGTGTGCTCCACCGTGTCCTCCGGTCGATCCTCGCAGTGGAAGCATCCGGGCGTTTCCTCCCGCCTGATTCGGTGAAGGTACCTCCCGAAACATCCGTGTCCGGTGAGGACCTGCGTCAGACGGAAGGTGAGGGCGCCGTGGATCTTCGCCGCGCCTCCGCCGGTGTTTCGTTGGGCCTTAGGGTACATCCTACACCTCTGTGTAACCCTTCGGGGATTACAGACGTGATGTTATGTACCTATGTAAGTATGTTAAATGGAGTTAAATAAAACCTCACAATAAATATTTTGCACTACTAAAGCCAGAATATTAAAACGGACTTGTATAAAAAGTTTGTATCAATAAGTTAACGTATTGCTACGATTGATGTAAATAAAAACAAAATGGGGAATTATTCCGATACAGCGAAACAAATCGTTTTTCAGTTATGGACACTAGTTACAAGCGATCGGAGATTTTATGTTTCACTAGCTTTTAGTTCTGCTTGTAACAAACGCTATTATTTGGAATTAGGCCATTTGTTTGTATCGTTTAGTACGAATTTAAAAAAACAGGGACCACCATTTTATATTAGGTCTTTACCTATGAAATTGCCGTTCTGCAGTACTGGCCATTCAAATCAAAATAATTTTTGTTTGGCTAAGAATTCTAATTTCAAATTAATTTTCAATTAATTTTCATCGCATTTCAATCTTTTTCGTCATCATGGATGAATGAAAAAAAATCAATATAAAAAAAAATTGAATTAATTAAATTCAAATTTTATTTTATTTTAAACCGCATGAAAAATGGATCCTGTACGATAACCGTAAGCGCTCAGCAAGTTGGTTGGATCCTGGTTCAGCACCTAAACAATGCCCTAAACGAAAACTTACCCCTAGAAAAGTGATGGTCACTGTTTGGTGGTCTAGCGCCGGTGTGATTCATCACAGCTTCTTACCAAACGGGGTGAGCATTACTGCAGATGTGTACTGTGAAGAACTGAACACAATGATGGAGAAGCTGGCACATCTCCAACCAGCATTGGTCAATCGCTCGTCTCCGCTGCTCCTGCACGACAACGCGCGACCTCATACTGCACAGCAGACGGTCTCCAAGTTGCAAGAACTGGGGTTGGAAGCTGTCCGCCATCCGCCCTACTTACCAGACCTTGCGCCTACAGACTACTACTTTTTCCAGAATTTGAATAACTTCTTGGCGGGAAAAAAATTCAATACCCGAGAGGCAGTACAAAATGCCTTTGAAGAATTGGTTGCCTCCCGACCATCTGATTTCTTCAAGAAGGGCATCAATAAACTGCCACTGCGTTGGCAAAGATGCATTGATTGCATGGGTGATTACTTCGATTAATACAAATAAAAAATACATGAAAAAAATTCGTTTAAATTAAAACCTATTATTTAACAAAACATTATATTTTAGGCAAAATTATGGGCCTAACCTAACAGGAGAGCAGCGGTTGCTCAGTGGTGACGGCCCCTACTTACGAGCAGTAGAGTACTATTCCAACATTCCGCACTGGGCACATTTGAGTAACTTTATCTAGTAAGTTTTGAATTTAAGTAACTTATATACGTTGAATTATATTCTGCCGTCGTACGGGAGAGGGGCACAACTAGCATTTTGGTAAAATTGAGATAATTGGGATTAAAGTTTTTACCATATTCTGCTTCATAGTGTGGAAATGTATTGCTTAAAAGAAAAAAAAATACTGATGATATATGAGTGAAGGTTAGTACTATTTTTTTTTTACTTTTTAGTTTTTATATTTAAGTAGTTATTAAATAAATTCAAATTATTCCTTTCAACTTAAAAAAAAAATACTTGAAAAATACCACTTACTACAAAGAAAAGGCATAAATAACCAAATGTGACCTTTCTTTTTAATATTGCAGCAAATTTGTTATTGAGTCTAAAATAATGGGCACATTTTGTCTAATTGCGCCTTTATAATGTAAATTGACATAAGGTTTTCTATAAAAAAAAAACAAATAATCATGTGAAGAAAGATTAATAAACTATATAATAAAACATATCCTTTATTAAGCTACTCTATTAGAGCTTATTCTAATTATAATATTGTTCGTTTACAGGAAATAGCTTATAAGTCCCCGTAATTTATTTTTATTTTTTTATTTTTTTGTCTTGCCCTAAGGGCAGAGATGAGGTCGACGATGGAACGAGCTCACCCAGAAGAAGCCTGTTTACTCGCGACAATAGATTGGGGTTATATGAACTTGGGAAAACCGACGCAGGTGGAACACACAGGTCGCATGCGCTTAATAAAAGAATTAGCAAAGTGCTTTGTTCGAATGTGTGGAACATCGACAAGGTATGGGTGATAACTTGCAGTACGTCTAGTCTCCCGATGGAAGAAGGATGGTGGAAGCTCCTGCGCACACTCTCCGAAGTACAGTCTGTAGAAGACCGACAGACATGCAACTTTGCGGCGGGGCTATGTAGCTTGGCAAACAGCTTATCGTTGCCAATTAGCCTCCTGGCTCTGCGCTCTACAGAGTCAAGTGTGGCAAGTTGGTATTTGGCTGAGCCATCCCAAAGGGGACAGCAATACTCCATGCATACCCATGGATAAAGCTCCATGCATAAAGCTCAAGTCCGGACTTGAGCTTTATGTAATACTGAAAGCTGTGTTGAAGTACCGCTCAACCTTATTTAGGATACCCAGCTTTTTTGCCGCAGTTTGAGCTTTCGACTCAATGTAGGCGCCGAAGTTCAGCTGAAGAAGCTCGAGACTGTCGGTAACTTGTACAGACATACTCCGGAAAGTAGGGGCCAGATTAAACGGACTCCTTTTGGCGGTGAATAGACACAATTGCGTTTAGGTGGCGTTGAAATCAACCAGATTCTCGTTACCCCACTTGGAGACAAGACTTAAGGCTGAATTCGTTCGCTCTACCATGGCCTCTCTCAATGAACGTAGTTCTTCGTTTTTGCGCTGGTTGTATAACTCTCCAGGACAGTGCTGTCATCTGTGTACCCAACAATGCCGGGAACAAGGAGGTCATTGATGTGCAGCAGGAAAAGTGTCGCGGAGAGAACAGACCCCTGAGGAACTCAATAGCATCAATAGCCATAAGGACAAGCGTAGAGTCACTTCGACGTCGCAGGCACAACTGGCGCGTTTCAATCAAACCCTGACTTTTTTTCCTAACCCCTAATCCTAAATAATTTAAAGAAAAGGCACAACTGGTTATTTGTGCCTTTTATACGTAAATTAATTGAGACATGCATGGATCATTAATTAAGTAGACAGGGCACATCTGGGCATTTGAGCCTTTTCTTTATGTTATGTTGGTTCTTTATGTTAAGTGTGCCTTTTCAAAGTAGATTTTAGTTAAAATCTGTATGAAGTAATAGTCACATCTACGTATTTGTGCCTTTTCAATATAATGGTAAATAAATGTGCCTTTTCGTTCTATAAAACATGAATATTAGTGTAATTTGTGCCTTTTGAGCCTACTGTATCTCCGAATTCCTTGATGAGAAAATTCTACGAAAAATTGAGCAGATGCGCCTTTTTTTTCTGATTCCAAATATGTATATAACTCATTTTTTGTCAAAATGTTAGTTGTGCCCCTTTTTCTTACGACGGCAGTATTAGTGACTGTGTTTTTGTAACTTCTGACGTTAATAAAGTATAGATTCCAAGCCTTTTTTCTTTCTACCTTGCTTTAGCAGAGCAGACGGAGGCCTCACGAGCAAAGGCCTTTTCAGCTCTTCCCGCCTAGCTTTTGCAGATATTTGAATAAATTTCAAAAACACACACATCACGCTTGTCTCCCCTGGAAGGACAGGCAGATTTCTTTATGAATCGTAGGTATGTGGTGACAGCGACATGTATCGAAACACATGTGAACTAAATGACATGTCGTAGGACATGTCATTGCGTAATCAAAATCCGCAACATTAGCACCTATACAAAATACCGACTTACAAATGTCGGGCAGTTAGCCCACCAGACACAACACCCGTCTGGTCGGAGGATTCTCCCTTTTTATATTGGGGATGGGGAACTTTACACCTTCCTCATACCTTCCAAATGTACATAGCAGGGCGCATCTTTACTATCCTCAAAACTATTTCAGCATCGCCACAACACCATGAATTGCACCACCAGCTTCATTTCGTCATTAAATTTGAAGCATCCGTCCCTCAGATGGTTCGAACACGATCATTTATCATCTCACACACTGACGTCACTGAAAAAATATGGCAAGAACAAATCGGAGGATACAGAACCTTATTGCATTGCATTAGTGTTGGAACAAAAACTTGAAGGAGTAGGGTTGATGATGCAGACACAGATGGAATAAGTGTTACTTCTTATTGATTTTGAAGAAGTTTTTAATCCTCGAAGGGTTCCTTCTTCGGAAATCACAGGCGTGATGTTTCAGAAGGGATTACTGATCGCCAGTTGGGCACAAGTTCAGATTCCGTGTTTACTACTGAGACAGTGACCACGACCAGACTCCCGACCAGGAAATTTAACCCAGGACTATGAATTACTGTCTTAATGTACTTGTAATTCACCGGCTAACAAAACGGAACACAAAAATGTTCTTCGATGCTTGGCAAAAATAGCTCGCTATGATGTTTATATTAATTTTGTGTAATGAGTCAACAAAGCACAATGTGCACTCGAGTGCTTTATTTCGGTAGGGGAGCAGATTATTAGGTATAAACTTACCACAATGTGATCAGAATATTATGCTTGCGTGGTCTCAAGGAAACAGTAGCGGGGTGTGGTGGTTTCCTGCCCTCTTAGCCCAAACAAATGAAGCTGTGGTGACCATTGCGCTACCGCCGATGACGCGGTGAATAACAAAATTTAAAAAAATGTCGTGCCAGTGACACGAAGAAGATTTCTCATTAGTGGCCATATTAGGTACACATACGAAGTTCAAAAAGCTGCTGCTACGACCCCTAACACACTTATACTTTATAAACACCATTGAATTACATTTTTTTGGAAAACGAAAATACCATAAATAGAATGTACTACTCTAGACGTCTTCAGATTTGGAGAGGATCAACCCTGAAAACGGTTTAAGGGAGACAACGGTCTTGATTTTATTTCCTTATAATGTGAGGCTTTATTTTGTAGGTAAATAAAAGATTGTGGAATACGCACGTCGAATTGATGGGAGATTGACCTGTCAGGAAACGATTGAAATGTTTATTTATGTGTCGCTAACGATTCTTCCGCTTTTGGAAATAGATGGGAATTTGAGTGTATTATGTGGATTGAGTATCTACTGGTATTGGTTCTGAGTTAGTAACTCTTTTACGCCATTTCTTCTTTCCAGGTAAAACGCTATGGACTGCGTTTTTGAGGGATTGTCTTATTTAATTTTCCAGTTTATCTTCAAAAATATTCTTTAGTGGAAGGATATATCGTGCCCAAAAAAAAAAAAGAAAAAAAAGTAAGTATAACTGTTTATTTATTTATAAAAAAATATATTGAAAAAATATGGAATATTTTTTGGGCAAAGAATCAGCATTGCCATCCAACGTGGCAATGCTGCCAGCCTTCTGGGCACTTTTCCTGTTGACAGCGGTGTGGACGAATTTTTTTGACGCCCTGTAATTACTCCCCTTTTTGATACTTGTCTATATTTTATTATTATCTTAGTTCTTAGAAAAAATTTAATTTATTTATTTTATTTTATTTCCCCAAAAAGCAAAAACCATGTAAAGTTACTTCATCATCATTCTCTTGCCCTTATCCCAATTCCATTGGGGTCGGCGCAGCATGTCTTCTTCTTCCATACTTACTTCATTCAAAGGACTACTTATGTACATTGTTATAAGTTTGATACAACCCGCTGTTGGTACTCGTATTTTTAAGAAGTCATGAATTGACGAAGATGATTGTTCTAATCGTTTCATTGCAAGTTGCCCGTCCTTGAGTTTAAGTACTTTGTCTAAGTTCGACCAGTTGACCTCTTTTTGTGCCGCTTCATATACTTGTTTGCTTCTCGACTGGTACTTTTTGAGCCGCTTCATATTCTTGTTTGCTTCTCTCCTGGTACTTTTTGTGCCGCTTCAAATACTCGTTTGATTCTCTCCTGGTACTTTTTGTGCCGCTTCAAATACTTGTTTGCTTCTCTCCTGGTACTTTTTATGCCGCTTCATATTCTTGTTTGCTTCTCTCCTGGTACTTTTAATGCAGCTTCATATACTTGTTTGCTTCTCTCCTGGTAATTTTAATGCCGCTTCATATCTTGTTTGCTTCTCTCCTTGTACTTTTTGTGCCGCATTAAATACTTGTTTGCTTCTCTCCTGGTACTTTTTGAGCCGCTTCAAATACTTGTTTGCTTCTCTCCTGATACTTTTAATGCCGCTTCATATACTTGTTTGCTTCTCTCCTGGTACTTTTTGTGCCGCTTCAAATACTTGTTTGCTTCTCTCCTGGTACTTTTTGTGCCGCTTCAAACACTTGTTAGCTTCTCTCCTGGTACTTTTTGGGGAGGTCTGCAGCGTACTTTGACGGTTGATTTCGTAACCTTCGGGGTCCAGTCGCTGATGGGAGATTTGCAGTTGATAGGGTCTTCCCTTTTGAATTCTATAGGTCCCAGGCAAACGGCTGCGGACTTTCGCTTATTTGGTTCTTTCAGCCATCTTTTCACCTTATCAATAGATTATTTAATTTTGGGGACGTTTTGACCCTGGGAGATAATTTATAGGGGCTTGAACTGGTACTAAGTGTGGAGGATGATGGCAACGTTGTGGAACTGTCCTTAGGTTTCGGTGTAGAGGAGGTAGCTGTTGAGCCGACATCCACCGCGTGTTCGAGCTTTACGTCTGGTGGACTACTTTCCCTTCGAAATACTCCGGCGTAATTAATTTGATTGGTTCATCATATTTTATTGGGTCTTTAAACTTTTTTGATGACACTTTTTTTTAGCGTAAAGCCTCAGGAGTGTTGCAAAAGCTACATTTTTCTGTTTTTTGTATTCTTAAGAGTCTGATTTAGGCGTGTCACTAATCTGATTCTTTAACGTTGTTTTAATTTCTTCGTATTTGTTCTCATCAATACTTATATTATTATCTAAGTTTGAATCACATTTATCGCCACTGTCTTTTCCTTTTTCTTTGGTTTCCATTTTACTTTCTTCTGTGTTTACGTCAACAGTCTGTGTAACAACATGAGAGTTAATATCTTTACTATTACAACTCTTACTGGGCTAATTTATATCGTTGGGTGGTGAAACAAAAACTTTGGTTTGAATTCTTGAACGTTAGGATTTAATTTACTGACTCTTGATATTGCTATAACCTCCGCATCGCCTACGTCGTTGCAATCATCTGTTGAAGTCTTGCATCTGAAAAGACACAGAGCATTATACAGACACCAACCGCCATGGTGATCCGATGACTGTTAATAAAAAGACTTTGGTAACTAAATTCACATTTCAACAGTATTATCCTTTACCCAATACAGTATAGTCAGCTTCCAATTTTAAGCTCTGTTTTATGCTCCAACTTCGAAAACTGCTCAGCTTGTTTTCGGTACAAACTCAAAGGATTGACGGCTCAAAGCCAATCTTAAAACTAGCTCGATAAGACCAAGTAATTGAGGACTTATCAAGACAAGACAAACAGTCGTTATCACCCGACAGCCCAGTGAAATCGACTTACAAAGTAATTAAAACGAGATTGTGAACTAATAACACTTTTAACTCAATTCCCGAATACTTGGGAACGTAAACAATTTAATTTGGGCTTGAGTAGACGAGAGGCTTTTAGTTGGGGTACTTTTTTGATCGTTAGAATAGGTTACGACTACATCGAGTGATCAAAAATCTGCATCACCATTTACCTAGTTTTTTTTCCCAGTAAGTGTGAGAAACCAGAGCCGTCCAAAAGCGCGTTGGGTGGATGATATCGTCAGGAGCTCGGGAAATGGATTAATGAGCGACGCACTGAACAAAGAAGAGTGGAAAAAGAAAAGGGAGGCCTATTCCCAACAGTTGGGTCATTCCGGGCTGAAATGATGATGATGAAGTAGCGGTCAGTTTTCTGTCTAACTGTAAGAAGAGACGAAAAGTACCGTGATGATGATAATAATGGTTGATGGCAATAAGTTTACCTCCTGGGACTGAAACATAACTGGGGAAATGTGGGTGTTCCATGTACACTTCTGCATAACCCATGCATAACCCAATGATATCATGATGTTATGCACACAGCACACAGCACAGCACAGTCTTAAAAGTAGAAAACAATTCTTGTCTGATATTCTTCGTAGTCGCATGCCACTGATACCTGATGCTCCTTCATGGCGTTCTCATTGATACAGAAGTCAGCTGATAATTGCCATTAGCAAGGTGGCATACGACTACGAAGAATATCAGACAAGAATCATTTTCTTGTTTTCTACTTTAGAGACCGCGATTTTGTTAGTAGTCGGGTTTTTTCAGGGGAATTTTTGATGTGCTGTTCTTTTATAGATTGTCAAAATCATTACCCTTCTTTGTGGCTTCGCCGTAGTCGGGTAAAAAGCGAGGACATCAACGAAGTAACCGTACAAGAAGTAATGGGAATTCATCGAAAATAATAGAAGTAAAGTGCCAAGGCGCATCAGCGTGCTCAGCGAATTTTACAAGTGAGGAATGTTCACACAGCATATTGTGCATTGAGTCAAACTCAAAGCAATTATTACATTACGTTAAGGAAAGTATTTTTAAAAGTCATACGTCATGAGTGAAAAGTCATACCATGGGTCTTCTTATAAAATCAAAGAGATTTAAGAGATGGTAAAAACTAACTAACCATTAATTTCCAAGTGCGTTTTAAAAACATCCTATTACCTATCCCTCTCCTATCCCTCTTTGCCTATTACATAAATAACGCTCAATTTTATTGAGACAAAATTATGTGCGTTATTGAAATCAATAGCGCACATAATTTTGTCTCAATAAATAGCGAGTAAACGTAAATAAATACGTTACTCGCTCACTGGTTTTTGCCTGGTAGACCCCTCGTAGTCCCACACGTAGACCCCCCTCCCATTAGAGTTGTCAACGGTAAATTAGATTATTAGTATGTTTATTATCTGTTGGGGTTTTTAAAATGCATTTCAATATTTTTTATCCATTATTTATTATAACTCCTCCTGGGATGAGAGTATCTCGTCTACCGAACCCTTAGAAGTTACAAAATTAGTTTGTTAACAAAATCACAGTTTGATGTTTTGAAACTGGCCGGCTGTTTGTTCATATTGTTATTGTGCACCTCGGAAAATAATCGGGGCTTCGAATGAGGGTCGAGAATTTGAACCGGGTTGAGTCGGGTCCAGAATCCTTTGGGATAGCGAGATAAGATGGCTGAAATTAAGAGGGATGTAACGAGTTAGCGTGTGTGGTTTCGTCCAATTTCGCTGTCTGAGATTGTGACCTGTTTATTCAATTAGATTGCTTAGATTAGTAATGAAATTCTAACCAAACCTTCTGTTCTTCTTCTGAACATGAAGCCCTGGGTTCGATACCTGGGTGCTCTACTCTGGAATATAATTCCGATAGATCGACATTGGTCAAACGTCAGTTGGTTGAGTTAAACGTCAGGGATTGGCTAGACTCAGTCCGCCTTATTACAAAAGGTAGTTAAACCTGGTTTAACTTAGACCTGGTTTATCTCGCATGCTGTCACTTTCTTATGAATATGATTGAAGTGAGACGTCATGCGAGATAAACCAAGTCTAAGTTAAACCAGGTTTAACTACGTTTTGTAATAAGGCGGTTAGAGTCCAGCCAATGTCCAGCCTGACGTTTGACTGACAATTCCAATGTCGACTTATTGGAATTATATTCGAGAGTAAGCACACTGGTCGGACAAAGCGTTATTGGGTATTCCCATCAGGAATTTCTCAGTTCCGCGGCCTCGACACAAAGGGTGGGTGGTTTTTAGTCAGTAGAAGTCTGACACTCCCTACCACTCTGCCCAGAGCGGGAGGAGTCATTTGACGATGTCCCAACATCAAAAAAAAAAACCCACGATGTCTGAATTTGTGCCCAGTCGATAGCTATATAATAGGCTCGCCCCTTATAACATGAAACTTAGAGCTTATACTACCTTAAACGCGAGTTTTATAATGCGTAAAACTATATGATTCACTGCAGTAATCAAAATCAGAAAAATATATGATATTTTAGGATATTATGCTAGTGACATAGTGTTGTGAAAACATAATACAACTAACTTTGCTCGATAGAAAAAAATCGCGAAGATACCTCTAAAAATTTCTTTTAACGAGTAAAAACCATACTAAAATACATCGTTCTGATTTTTTTGCCAAATAATTCTACAAGCAACACACTAAAATCATTTACTTTTTTAGTCCAATCAATAGTTTTTTGTAAATCGCAAAATACCACATAATTTCGCACTATTCGGCCGCAGCGTAACAACCGCTTTGTAGTGCAAGCTGATTAGAACTTTATTCTAACAGTATTTCAAGCGAAGTTTGAACCACCACAAATAGGGTTGCTAATCTGAGGTAGCATACGTTCTTAAGCACAAAATATGGTGAAATGTGGGTGTATTATTAGGAATATAGACGTCTATCTAAAACTTCAGGGATTATATGCGTGATGTTATGTGTGTTAAATGCTGACCAACTTTGATCTAATCTGGCTTTGATTTGCTTTTTTTGATTATCAAAAATATACTTTTGGTCTTAAACTTAATTTTAGGTCTTAACTTAAGCCTGCATTGTCATAATGAGCATACTTATAAAATATCCCATTATATTTCTGTTTCGCTGTATTTTCTTCTTCTTCTTCGCGTGTCGATGGCAATCTAAATTGTGTCGGCCTAGAATTCGACTACTACATAGTTTGGCGCTTTATTTTCATTTTGGTATTTAAAAGTTGATGATGGGATGTATTGAAACTTTCATTTTCACGCTCAATCAATAAAATCATATTCGATTTTATTGCAACAAAAACACAACGATCACTTTAATAAAACACCGTGTAAAAAAACAATGCATCAGCCGAAACTTTACGTTTTTATGACGTTTAAAAGCGTCAGGTGTTTCGTCGGGCTGTTCATTATTTATAGGGCGCCCGGCGGCCTGAGAGCATTAAGTGTGTGTAATAATTGATGAGCGCATATGCGCGCTAGTGTATACAGAGCCGTTAGACATGAGTACATGAATAAATACTACCAGTTACGGCGCAAACTGAACGACTTTTTAGTCGCAGGTATGATGTTTGTCGGCGTCAGTCGTCGTGGCAGACTTTGGAGGAGATGGCTGGATCATCATCAGCCTATAATGTTCCCACTGCAGGGACTCAGGCCTCCTCTCTAGGAGAGGGATGGGTTCTAAATGCTATAATCCACCGCGCGTGCCCAGTGAGGATTGGTAGATGTCACATATCTAAGATTTTTTTGGTTCTACGACATACGTTTCCTCACGATGACACAAAGTAAAGCACCCGCCTGGGTTCGAGCCCACTACGTAGGTCGTCTTCGTCGTTCGTAAGTCGGGCGGCCACCACTAGACCACCACTGCACCACTGCTGGCTGAGTGAGATTGCTAAAATCAACGACCAATTCACATTGACCCTGGATTCGAAGAACTGGAAGTCATGGGCAGAGTTCTTTGCTCAGCAGTGGGCTGCTGCCTCCACTGCCTACGTGGTCGAGTGGTTTAGGCGTTTGCCTTGTGACCCGGTGGTCGTGCGTTCGATTCCCACGGGAAGCATACTTTGTGAAGTTGTTTCCAGTTTGGTTAGGACATTGCAGGCTTGAATCACCTGATTGTCTGATAAAAAGATGGTTCCGTGCTTCGGAAGGCACGTATAAGCCGGTGGTCCCGGCCGCCAAATGGCGGTCGTCAGGTACTTGCGGCGGTTTAGAAACTCTGACACTAGGGTGTGTGGGGGTTGTTAGACCTTACTGCCCACACGATAAGAAGAAGAAGAAGCCGTGGGCTGACCTAGGCTAAGTAACAGCAACATTAAATTGTTTGTGACGAAACGTGAAGAGGAATGTTGTGTGTTGTTGTTGTGCCGTTGGCGTGACTTTTTGTAGGTTCTTGCGGTAACTTCATTTAAATGTACCTATATAAATTTATGACAAAATAATCTTATCGTAATCCAAAAGTGACAGTAAACTAAAATATTAGTGTGACCTAACATAACATCTTACATCACACCAGTAATCCCCAAAGACGTAGGCAGAAGTGTACGTCATCTAATAAATAAAGAGAGAAGTCCTGACTGACTGACTGACTCATCAACGCCCAGCCCAAACGCTTGGACCTAGAAAGCTGAAATTTTGCACAGAGGTTCCCTTTATAATGTAGACAAGGAATAAGGAAGGATTTTTCGAAATTCAACCCCTAATGGGCCTACTACACGCACGCACTTCCCCACAGTTTTGCCTGCGGGATTACACGGTGCACACAGTACATCGCGCGTGTGGTTTGTAATGGTAATACAGTTTTACCAACCATACGCGCGATGTACTGTGAAGTGTGAACGGAAACTGTGGGGAAGTGCGTGCGTGTAGTAGGCCCATAAGGGAGATAAATAGGGAATGAAAGTTTGTATGGAAAATCGTCATTTTCACGCGGGCGATGCCGCTGGCAAAAGCTAGTAGTATAATATGCCTACATTTTACGCCAGCTAAGTTTAAGTCCCTTGTAATAGGATCTAGACTCCATGGCTGCTACTAAGAAATTCTTGCTGGAAAAACCCAATAACTCTTTGCACGACCAAGGAATTGAACCCAGGCTATTGCGACCACTACACCAACGAGAAATTAGTTTGAATAAACACTAACCCAGAATCTATAGCCCAATCGTGCACAAAGATAGGCTTTTCAACCATAAAAGGACGCCGATCACATTTTGCACTTGAATTTACTTAAAAGCTTAAGGCGAGGTTGCAGTACAATTAAAATTGAACACGTTAGTACAACTAACAACGTAGCGTACAACTAGCTTTGTTCATGACGTCACTTGTCCGATATTTATCTTATTAGATGCTTTTATTGATCTACCGATAAAACAAGACAAAATATGTAATGGTTAGCTAGCTTTTGTGTTAACAATACTGAAAATAATAAGTTATTTTCTCTCTTGAAGCGTACCAAGTTTTCCCAAGCGGTCTATAATAACGTGTGTTTTGTTGTGAGAAAAAACATTTTCGTAGTTGGTTAACACTTCGAGCCTGCCACATATTGCAAATAACCTTTTGATAGATTTGTTTCTGTACTCCTAATGGAACAAACTTTTGCCCAAAGTCCTAAGTAGTATACATATAATTTAGGTCCACGGGTTTGGACTCAACAGAATGGAGTTAATTTTGTGTAAGGATTAAACCCGGCCACATTTGGTTAAGCGCTTACACAAAATGACATTCACGTTCGCTCCGTTATATTAAATCTTTCTTTCAGCCACAACACAACACATGTGTTGCTACGACAACAAAGTTTAAAATGCCTGCGTCTATTGGTGTCAATTTACGTGTAACTGGCCACTGCAGCCAAGGCGGGAGAAAGTATATGGAAGACTTGTTTTCCGTTGCTTATCAACAAACTGAAGACGAGAGGGATTTGGAGTATGCTTTCTTCGGAATATATGATGGCCATGGCGGTAGCGAGGCCGCAGCTTTTGCGAAGGAGCATTTGATGGACTCTATTGTGAAGCAGAGGCAGTTCTGGTCGGACAACGATGAGGATGTACTCAAAGCAATCAGAAATGGTTACATGTTGACCCACTTGAACATGTGGAAAGAGTTAGGTAAACACCAAATTTCACGTTATTAACTAACTTAATTACGATGTATCGTACTAAAACTCGGCTTTGTTTGAATCGGAGAAAAAAGCCTGCTTTCCGGCGGGCGCGGGATGGTTTCGGGTTTAATTCGGTTCGCGTTCGTGCCCGCTTCGGGAGAAAGGGGCGTGGCCTTTTACATCTGATCTGAGAGGTAGGTACCCGCGCGGCTTAGTCGCGTGGTCGGCTCCTTACGCAGCGGACGTCCTCGAAATTGAATTTTTCGAAACGCAATTAGCTTACTTTCGACTAATTATGCCCAACGAAGTGGGCACGGGTCAGCTAGTTTAACATATTTATAAATGATATATAAAAAAAATAAAATAAAAAAATAAAAAAACATTTAATTCAAGTATCACTGACTCATAATAGAAATAATATTACATTCACACAGTCACATTACATACACAACATTAAATTAAATAACAATTTTATTTAGCACGGCGCGCGGCGGTTACAAGCTAGCTTAAACCTTATGTTGTAATAATAAGGCTCAAGTCAGCCTGCACCCACCGCCCCATTTTCGGTACGCTCGGGACTAGAGAGGTAAATTAAATTATAATAATTATTAGTCACAATAAAAACACACAAAACATAAATAAATCCAAATTAACAATTTATACTTTAAAATTCTGTCGCATCAGCCTGCCACATGTCGCCTACAACAGTGGGAGATGATGGCGCAATCAAGTCGTCCCGCGAGCGCGGCCAGCATGTTGTTAGCGCTCCCCCGCACTCGCCGCACCAGCGACGTGCTTCTCTTGCGCATAATGGCGTGGAAACAATCCACTCGCGCTTCTGCAAACATAGTCGATGCACTGCAATAGCGGGGGAGCGCCAACATCATCCTGAACGCGTTGTTGAACTGGACACGAAGGGCGCTGTATGACTTTTGCGTATAGTCAGTCCACAAGCTGCACGTGTACATTGTAGTGCAGTAGGCTCTAAAAAGGGTTATCTTAACATCACTAGAGCACCGTGCAAACCTGCGGATAACCATGTTCGCTCTGACCGCCAGCGCCCTCCGCTCCCGCTCAATGTCCGCATCATCTTTCAGGGTAGGAGTCACGAAATGTCCTAAGTACTTAAAAATATCCACCCTCTCCAACGGTGCACCATTAAGCTTTACGGGTGGCATTTCTCGCACTTTCCTAGACCCGCCCTGAAAAACCATGCACTGACTCTTAACTGTATTATAGCGCAACCCGTGAACAGCTGCATATTCCTCACATATAGTCATCAGTCTCCTAAGTCCACAGACCGAGGCGCTCAGCAGCACCATATCGTCCGCGTAGCTGATGTTATTAAAACAGACGCCATCAATGTGACAACCGATATGTTGCCCACTGAGCGCCTCGATCAGTCCATTTACATAGAGGTTAAAAATGGAGGGGGAGCTCAACCCCCCCTGCCTCAACCCGCATTCCAACCTATATGGGTCCGACAACGTGCCCGCCCACTTCACGTTGTTCACCTGGTTCCCGTACCAATACTTAAAGATGTTAATAAGTCCACACGGTATCTGGGATGATCTCATCTTATTCCACAAGATATCATAATGGACCAGGTCAAAGGCTTTGGAAAGATCGAGGAAGCACGCGTACACAGATGTGTTTCTGTCGGTATAGTATTTAACAGCACTCTTAAGACACAATATTGCAGCTTCAGTAGACAGTCCCGGCCGAAACCTGAACTGATTATCGTGCAACTGTATGTATTTGTTTAATTGTGTATTAAGAATGCTGTCAAACACTTTTGCAACTATTGTTGCTAGGGAAATAGGTCTATAATTTGATATATCCGATAAATCCCCTGCCTTATTTTTTACTACCGTCACTACGATCGTCCTCAACATATCAGCCGGCAGGTATGAGTGAGAAATACAAAAGTTGTAGAACATAGCCAACACCCTGTACATATGAGGCCCAGCATGTTGAACATGTTCCACACTCAATCCGTCATGACCAGGCGATTTCCCATGGGAAATCGATTTTACTGCCATTGACACATCCCTGGCCGAGATCCTGGTACGAAGTCGGTGAAGTGGCTGGGGGGCACAAAGGTACACTATGAGGTTTGTGGACCTTGCCATAGTGTATCTTAAGTTCCCGTTCACCTTTAAAATAACGAGCCTGGGAGCAGTGAGGACATCGTACCAAATGTTGCACATCCAGTGATGTGATAGGTTGACTAGCACTTATTCCGGCGTCGCTACAGCTGCCGCTTAGCATTAAATAAAACGGGTAAAAAAAAAAAAACTCTTAAACTTACCAATACAAACGAAAATTAACACTAATTATAAATAAATCAAATATGTTCACAATAAAAACACAATATAAATAAACTAAAAGTCAGTTGGTTACTAGTTGACAGCGACACGGAGAGCGGCGCAGTCGCGCTGGCGGCTTGGTGATGCGCCGACCACGCCGTCATTTTGGCGCAGCCCTGGCAACCGTTGCTGGTGTCACGTCGGCGTCGCTTTCAGTTTTCTTCAAAAATGCTCGTCAAAAATGTTGTGGAGTCTTCAGATTTAAAGATTTTATAATTTGTATTTCGCGTCAAATATTTGAAAGTTTAGGTGAAAAAAAAATCCTTTCAGATTTTATGATAGTAGGGCGATGCGAAACACCGCGATGTGTCCAGTGAATAATACTTGTATTTAGATCAACAAAAGAAATGGATTTAAAAGAAGTAAAATAATAATTAAAAGAATTATAACTTCTTTGGCTATTTTTCACGTGTGCTGCCGCTGACAGATGAATGATGTTTTTTTTCGATAAAATTTTATACTTGGCCAATATTTAGTGTAAAAATTAAAACTAATTCAAACAGATTCTGGTAAAAACTCGCCAAAACAGATGATGAGTAATATCCGAAACTTAATCAAACTACGAAAAGTGATCAAAATAAATGATCCATTTCCCTAAAACATCCTGTTTCCCGCTTATTTTTAAATAAACGTCATTCATTTCACGCAGAGAACTGAATAAATAGCCAAATACAAAAATAGTATTCAAGATGAATTATTGCGATTAGATGATTTATAATTCCAAATCAGTTTGGTTTCGGAAATGAAAAATGTTCTTCTGTCATTATTAATTTCGTAGCGAAATAATAACATCCACTGGATCAATCTTCAGATAAAACTGGGCTTATTACTAAGATTGGTCTGTCGATGGGTAACCATTCATTGCACACTGAGTTTCCACCGCACTTTGGAAAGCACTAAGGCCTCAGCCTCGAATTTTGCGGGCAGCGGGGCGGCGGCGGCGGCGGCGCGGCTTGTATGGAGTGCACCGCTCGTTGCCCGCCCCCGCGCCGCTGTATTCCGAGAACTGGTCCATTTGATTGTACGCTGATCCTGCTGCTCCCGCGCCGACGCCGCCGCCGCCCCGCTGCCCGCAAAATTCGAGGCTGAGGCCTTAGGCCGGAACGCCACCAAAGCGGAGACGAGGGAAGCGGACAGGAAATGTGTGAAAATCGACCAATCATATATTAGTTAAAACGTCTGGTCTTTCGCCCTTCCTGTGATTGGTCGAATTTGGCACGTTTCCTCTCCGCTTGGCTCATCTCCGCTTTGGTGGAGTCCCGCCCTTAAAGCCGTTGGTCCTAGCTATCCTTCGCAGATCTTTGTCAGTCATTACGAGTAGTCAGAGGCTCAAAAGTCTGAAAATCAGACTTGCTCATACCTAGGGATAAGAAATCGCTTGGTTACCTTGAAAATCAGTACCTACGTGCCACTGTTATTATTTAGGCAAAACCTCCTCCTAATGAAGTCTACCGTAGGTACATATTTACATTTTAGGTTCGCCTGAAAGCCAGACAGAATACATGATATTACCATAATTTACCGATAAAAAACGCAACCATGAAATTAAACCACGGTTGTTTTTCGAGTTTTAGCAGTAGGAGTAGTATAGAGAAATTAGAGAAAAATATTTTATAGGAATTTAACGGTAAAGTGATAAAAAAAGTTGTAAATTTCTCTTGTCTTAGAAATGTCCTGGAACAAAGGTGGTTGAGTGGGTCGTTCGTCGTTTCGCACCACGAGTATCATGGGCTGGGTGACAACACGAAAGGCTGTGCGTTTATTATGTTACATCTCGTATATTTTAATTTGAGTGTCCATACAGCGGGTACTAACCGAGCGCCACCGCCGCCGTTTCGGCGTTTCGCTTGCCGATTCATTCAGTGAGCGACTGTTTAGCTCGCTACGCTGCAGCAACTGGCGTTCTATGCCAAGAGTGTTGATATTTAGTCTATTTTATTATGCAAAAATTAATCTTTGATTTTCTTTATACTGGCAACACAGTCACTAACGTCACGTAACGTCAAACACAACGTTTCTTATAAAAGGGACGGTTGCTTTTACTCGAGCTCTCACTTCTATCTAAACTGTGCTAGGAGGCAGTTACTATAACCTTCCTTGTGGGTATTTTTATATTTGAATAATAAACGAGTCAAAGTATTTAAATTCAAATTCAATTGCTGCTGTTTTCTTGACACCCATATCCTATAGGTTATGGGCCCAGGACTGCTTTGATATACTGTTGCGCTTACTGTGTGCTGGTTTAATACGTGTGTATATTGAGTGCTTGTTAAAACACGTGTGTATAGCGAGTGCTTGTAAAAAACACGTGTGTATAATTGAGTGTTTGTAAAAAAAAAAAACACGTGACACATCGTAGACAATCTGAAGATCAAGTGAAATATTAAACCTTTCGATGGTGAGAGGCCAAGAAGAAATCCTTCAAGAAGTGTCACCATTATGGAGTCACATCAAATACAAATGCAATTGTGATGCTTCAATCCAATAAAGAAAAAACCTGCAGACAGATTCCGCAGAGTTCAAGCTGTGGATATAACTCAGGGTGCTTCAAGATCCAGTGAGGTTTCCGGCTTCGCATTTTTGTCCGGAAATTATGAAGATGGCGCAGA
This sequence comes from Diarsia mendica, assembly GCA_949316265.1. Taxonomy (NCBI): domain Eukaryota; kingdom Metazoa; phylum Arthropoda; class Insecta; order Lepidoptera; family Noctuidae; genus Diarsia; species Diarsia mendica. The sequence continues at coordinate 167,573 of OX438917.1, forward strand.
AGAAAACCAAGTAACCTTTCTGCTAAATTCCAAGGCATCGGACCACATCATTATAACAGGGAAGTCCTATCCTTTAACTTTAGAAATTTTATTAAACCGTTTAAAATGTTAGTTGCTAAACACGGTGATTTCTTTACAGCTACTGAGGACATTACAAGTGGTCAGCAATCCATTGTACTCTCATACAAGCTGCTGTCAGTTACCAAGATGCAGCGTCCCGGATTGACCTTCGACCAGCATGGAACCAATATCTGTAAGGACGGTAAAATACTGATGCGAGGTATGGCAATTAATTATTTAATTTTGTGTGAATTTTGTTGTTAAAGTTAATCAACCTGTTTCTCAAACATGCAACAGTGATGGTGCTAATTACATTATTTATGGCATCAACGGTTAGGCCATATTAGTAAACAAAAGTTTTTAGAGCTGAAAAATAACTGTATGATTCATAAACATAACTTCAATTGAGGTGGTAACACGGAACACCCAATGATAAATAAAATTATGCGAAGCTTGCATAAACGGGAAACAGGCACGATTAACATTTCACACTTCTGAAGTGAAAAACAATAAAATTCCTTTATTTGTTGTGTATGGGCCAATCACTCCTTTTATAGTCGATAATATAAATTATTTTGTTTCATATGACGATCAATTCACTCATTATTTATTGTGTTGTGTATTTATTGACATAGAAATCTCACGTGTTCGGTTTCACTGCTTTTACAGATTTTATGGCAAAAACTGAGGCTAAATTTAATTTAAAACTAGTTACTTTGTACTGTGAAAATTGTCGAAAATATTTTGTATAGTTAAATGAAAGATTACTGTGTTTCTAAAGGAATGTCATACCATTTTACTATTCCAAGAACACCACAGAAAAATGACGTTTCCTAACGAATTTGTAAAAAGCCCGCGCTATGATAAGCGATGCTAAATTACAAAAGTGTTTTTGGGGTGATGTAGTCTCAACTGCAGTGTATTTAATAAACCTTGCCCATTAAAACAAAATCAAACACCATTTGAATGGTGGCAGAAAAAAATAAAAATAACCTGCAATTAAGTAGGTAGTTGAAGGTTTTGATTCTACCGCATAGTGCAAAAATAAAAATAAGTAACACTTTCGATGCAAAATCATGGAAAGGTATTCTCGTTTGATATATACCAAATGGCTATAAAGTATGAAAAAAAATATGAAATGGTCAGGAATTCAGGATGTCATAGTAATGAGGTTAATTTTTGTAATAAAGGGAATGAAATAGAACATTTCCGTGACAAAACTGATGATAGTAATGACGTGTTGTCAAAAAAAAAAAAAAAACAGTCTCAGTATAATATCCTCAAGAGAGTGACAGTTCATAAATCTGATACGAGTAGTAATTCCAAAACTGATTGTTCAAAGTTGAACGGTTTAAAATCAGATGGATCGAAATCAGATAATTTAATAAAAATAAGACCATAATGATTCCAACGTACTAAAGCCAAATGTTAATGATAAACCATGTAGTCGCGGTTCTCGTGATACAAATATCGACGATTCTTGTCAATAATGGGAAGGAGTGTTAAGCTTACCTACATATTGTGAAATCGGGGATATTTTATTGTGTTGATTCAATTGGTTGCAAAGTACCTAGTTCATTTAACGAAATTAATAATCAGGATGAAAAAAGTTTATGGGAAGGTGCAATTAAAGATGAATTAGATTCTTTTTTTTTAACTAATGATACCTGGACATTAGAACCGAAACCGATTTATAGAAATATAGTCGGGTTTGGGTGGATATTTCGGCTTAAACACATTTATTTTCATAAAGAGAAACTTAACTAAATTAACAATAGTTAGGTTTACATTACAATAGATTTATCTATATGAAATAAAATACAAAAGAGTTGACACAAAACTTATGTTAACAAAACTTAATGAAAAAAATAAACCATAATTCTTAGATTTTTTTAATGTTTGTATCCGAGAAACTGAACACCATAGATTTATCCAAATGTATAAAATAAAGTATTTTATATATAAGAATCATGAGATGATGACAATCCATTAAGATGTAAGGCACGTCTTGTTGCCAAAGATTTTATAGTCAAAAGTATTTATCAGATTAAACTGAAACTTTTAGATGTATCATTAGTTTAGCAAATCAATATAATTTATGAATACATCATACGGATCTAAAAACCGTATCTTTAAATGGCATTTAAAAAAAAAAAACATGAAAGTGCCAGAGGGTGTAATCAGTAAAGACGAATAAAGCTCTGTACAGATTAAAACAAGCTGCTTGGTGTTGGTTCGAATTAATACATCAGTGTCTTAACAAACAGGGTTTGTAAATTCATCAGTTGATAAATAAATATTAAGTAAAGAGCAAAATAGAGAATGGTAGATCTAAATAATTGATCCTAGGAATTAAAATTACTCGTAGTAATGATACAATAACTTTAGATCAAAGTTCTTCTATAAAAAAAAAAAACTATTTTGTAATGTAAAAATTTGGTAGGTATGTCTGACTGTACTCCCATTAGTACACCCATAAATAATAAACCAAATTACGAAGTTCTTAATGTAAATAGTGAATATACACCTTGCCGCAACCTTATTGGGTGTTTAATGTACGTTGTTATGTACACGACCTGATTTAAGTGCTAGTATTAATATTTTGAGCAGATACACAAACAAAAAGAACAAAGTAAAACCGCACCCACGATACAGGAGAAATTCCTGGTGTGGGGCAACGTTTAAAAAAAAAAAAAAAGTGTTTTAATTATTTGTCTCAAAAGAGTGCTTAGGTATTTGAAGGGCACTATGGAATTAAAATTGAGTCACAAAATAAAATGTGATGATGTTAATCATTAATTATGTGGATAAGTAGATTCCGATTGGGGTGGTAATGATGTCAATAATAAAAAAAAAAATGCCACAGGTTATTTATTTAAATTATTCAATAACTGTACAATAACTTTGAATACAAAGAGGCCTGTTGCGGGTTTGTAAACTGAGGCTGAATATTTGGCATTATTTAAAACTGTAAAATAATCATTATGGCTAAGGTCTCTAGTAAGTAATAAAATGAATATTGTCAATCCAGTTGCTATTTTAAAAGACAATAATGGTTGTATTAGTACCTACAGCAAATAATCCTTTTTAGTATAAAAGGTCAAAACATATTGACATCAAGTATCATTTCTCCAGGGAACAAGTTGAAAATAATATAATAAAATTATTTTTATGTAATCACAGGTAAACAAATAGCGGATGTGTTAACAAAGCTGCTACAAACTGTTGTATTTTAGCAGTTCAGAGATGAGATGGGCTTGCAATGAAGTAACATAATATGTAAACAAATAGCGGATGTGCTAACAAAGCCGCTACAAGCTGTTGTCAACTGCTTAAAAGGCAGATAAGTCGGAGATAAGTTTGCAACAATGTTACTTATGTATGATTGTGTATACATTTTTTTATGTATTGATTTATTTGTGGTAATTTACTTATTGTAAATTAATTGATCTAATGAATTGTTCTATTATAACTATTAATTATAAATTGTTGTAATTGATAATCATTTATGAATTATAAAATAAGTTATAATTATTCATTTTGATGAGATGGTCTGGCTAGGTTTTCCTGGGTTTTCCTAGTCCTTGCAACAAATGTTGGGCCATAATATTGTAATTTCCCCAGAAATCACTTGGAAGGTTTATAGTATTCTGGTTATATAGGTGATTATGATTGTATAAAAAATAATTTGTATTTGGACAATTGATGATTAATTTTTGAGGGGGAATGTTGATATTTAGTCTATTTTATTATGCAAAAATTAATCTTTGATTTTCTTTATACTGGCAACACAGTCACTAACGTCACGTAACGTCAAACACAACGTTTCTTATAAAAGGGACGGTTGCTTTTACTCGAGCTCTCACTTCTATCTAAACTGTGCTAGGAGGCAGTTACTATAACCTTCCTTATGGGTATTTTTATATTTGAATAATAAACGAGTCAAAGTATTTAAATTCAAATTCAATTGCTGCTGTTTTCTTGACACCCATATCCTATAAAGAGTTGCCAGGCGTTTCGCAGCAAATCCACAGTCTATTACCTACTCACTCCTACGACCAATTCGATGCTTAGAGTCAGTTAGCAGACAGTCAGCCGCTACAGTTCGCCTAATCAGGATACAGCCTAAGCTCTTACTGACGCCACACGTCACTAAGGTCTACAATGTTGACGTGACGTCGGTTCGGTGAATGGGGAGGAGAGAGTATATGATGAAATGTTTTTTAGGGGGTAGGTAGTGTTGACAGTGAAGTGTGGTAGTTGTGTGGGAAGATAAGAAATGTATAGGGAAACGGTCTTATTAGTTCGTGAGTTAGGTGTGACGCTGTTCAATAAATAAAGAATACTTTTTACCCGACTACGGAAAAGCCAAAAGGAAGGGTAATGATTTTGGCAGTGTATGTATTATGTTTGTATGTTCCAGCATAGCGCCTAAACTACTGAACACTTGTTCTCCCCACCACTGCAGCGATATTTTTTTTTTGTTCTAGACCATAGGTACCTAGGAACCCCCTAGTTACGGAGATATTGGTCAAAGTTCCAAATATTTCACAGTTGTTTTTGTAAATACTAGTTTTTCAGGTTATAACTTTACTTAAATTACCTCCATCACCCGTTTACTATTCATAGCATCCACTAGCCCAATGTGTTGCTACATTGAGAGGTTTGATAATTTCACCAGTGTAAGTTCTCAATTTCGTACCAGTTTTGAAAATTTTTTTGGTAGTTGTAAGCTTTTGTATTGTTTGAGTGACATTGTTGATAAGGCCGCTCCAGTGTCAAATTCCATGCTTACTTGTTTGTTCTCAATTTTTACTGTGATCATAATATACATATTTGTCCGTTATTTCACTTTTGATTAAATTTATATCTCCAATACTGTCGCAACTCGTGTTACTTATAGTGTCATCTAGCTGATTGGTTTTTGGGTTCCGTTGCAAACAAACTCTTGCGAGATGTCCAATTTTCTTGCATTTCAGGCAGGTAGACTTGATGGCGCCGCAATCATTAGATCGGTGGTCGTCTTTACCGCATCGGAAACATTTTCCTTTTAAATCCGGAGTTGATGATGAAGAAGTTAACTTTATATTCTGTCGTGAGAATGATGGTCGTGATTTGTTTTCTCTACTTGTCGATGTTGTAACACGGTAATATTATCATACAGTAGTTTGACTCGGCCGTGTCCTTGAAATAAATGCCTACAGCCGCGCGGTACGTAAACATGCGAAAGGGCTGCCCGCCTCCAGTATTTTAATTACATTTGCCTACTTTGTGTTTCAATTTAGTTTTGTGATCGTACATATACTTTTTAAAACAAATAAAATACTTTGTGAATTCAATAGAAAGTGTTCAATAAACGTGCGTGTTGTTTTTTGATTGATAGATTTAATTTAAAAAACATGTTTTTTTTCGGGACATATAAAGAAATACTTATCCATTAAAAAAACACACATTATATGCCTACCTACTAGTAAGTGAAATTATTTTTTATAGTCTTATCTTTCAAAGTTTCCAGGTAATTAAAAAAAAGTTATCTCTGGATACGTTATTAAAGAATTCATAAAACCAAAAACAACACATTATATCCTACTCGTATATGTACTTGTCTTATTTTTAGAGAAAACATCGCGCATTTATAAAAAACAACACACCGTCCGTTCGTCACTGCGGCACAGTCGCGACTGTCTGCATACCAGGCGCATACCGCAATCGAGGCGCGTAGGCATAGCTCGCGCTTCGTCCGATTGTATGAAGTCAAACTACTGTATGATAATATTACCGTGGTTGTAATTTTGTTAACTGTGTCCAGATGTTTGTGCAAGTCTGCGGATATTCTCATGTTTTCTGATTTTCCCATTTCCATGGATGTAGCAATGTTAACTAGTTGAGTAAAAGGTGGTGTAACTCTTTCTTGAAGAATTTTCGTTCGTATTTCATTGTCTTTTAATCCACGAATAAATTGTAGGGCTAGGAAACCTTCTGAAGTAGACTTTTTACAATTATGGCACTTGAATTCGCAGTTCAAGGATTTTTTCTTTAGTTCTGAGGCGTATGTTGCTACTGTTTCATCATCTTTTTGAGTGTGCGTAATAAATTTATGTTGTGACGCCCATATACTAGGCTTAGGATCTATGTAGTCATCAAGAATCTGTGAGAGTTCTATAAAGTTCATATCAATTGGATCCTCCGGAGAACATAAATCATGTAACTTTTCATGTAGTTGAGGTGATAAGGCAGCTAGAAAGGTGTATACTTTAATTTTAGGATCTTCTATTTGATTGAGCAAGAAAAATACCGTTAATCGTTTTGTGAAATTTGCGAAGGTTTCTTTCTCTTGAAATGATTGAAAATTCATTTTCGGCCCTCGTTCTTGTTGTGTATTGATGTGTGATGCCGATGTTTGCAGCGGTGTAATTCGTCGATTTTCTCTGTTTCGTAATGTGAGAAGTTTTGTTTTTATCGTGACACATTTCTCTTCAAAATCGTACCTGGTATCTATCTCTTGGTCTAGTTCTTCCTCTGGTGTTTCCAATTCTATTTCATGTTGTATTTCTTGTAATTTCTTTACTGTTTCTTGAAGCGATTGTAGTCTTGACTCTGTTTCCTCGTATGGTAGAGTTTCTTGGGTGTTTACGTAATTTTCCAGTTTTGTAATTAAACCTCGCAATGACGCGCGGGTTCTCTTTAGTTTTTTTACATCGTTAGTCGACATCCTCGTCGCCAATTTATTAAATACGCATTTTCATTGTATATGAATATAATATCTAATACGTTTGACAATCAAAGAACAATCACATAAATCGTCAACATGACAGGTGTCCATTATAGGTGGCCAGTATATAACAATCATCATCATCAGCCTATTAATGTTCCCACTGCTGGGACACAGGCCTCCTCTCTAGGAGAGGGATGGGCTATAATCTACCACGCGGGCCCAGTGCGTATTGGTAGATGTCACATGTCTTCGAATTTTTTTGTTCTAAGACATGCTGGTTTCCTCACGACGTTTTCCTTCACCGTTTTGAGAGCAACGGTGATGAAATAAATTACACAAAGTAATGCGCCTGCCGGGGTTCGAACCCACGACCTACTGTTCGTAAGTCGGGGCCGCCACCACTGGGCCACCGCTGCTCATAGAAAAATTAATATTCACATAGAATTGAGAAGAAAATTAATCTTTTTGTGCTACTTGTTTTAAGTGGTCTCGCGTTGAACGTTTCCACACATATTTTAACTTACGTTATCCCCGTTTTCATCAGGTTTCCCCACAAAGACGCTGTCACACTTATACCCTGGCGAGCAGCAATACGCGGACTCGTCGTGGAACCTCAACAACCTGCCCGTGTTGGAGGGCTCCGTGCTCGGACACATCAATGCTGATATCTCTGGGATGAAGGTATGTTGTCACCCTTTTATCAATCCTGCTCGGGTTGTTCGAAAGAGATACCGCGGCCCCGGACACAAAGAGCTATGATTTTCATTTGATGATTTCACACCCTCTAAAAAAAACAAAACACTTTTACCAACCGCTTTTTGACATGGGAAACGCTATACAGGTTCCTAGTAACTGTTTTAGGGATATGTACGCCGTTTTTTAAACCGAAATTCCAAAAAGGTGGAATTTCTCAGTTTGTTTGTATTTTTTTATGTACTTTTAACCTCAGAACAGTCATTTATGAACCGAATTTTATTTACATAGATACTTTCTTTATTCGATAATGTTGTTTTTGAAAGATACCTTATTCCTAGAAAATAATTGAAACGTGATATTAAATTCTTCCTGTATAATATATGGTACGTTGTCGCTTTGTCCTCAGATCCCCTGGTTATACGTCGGCATGTGCTTTGCCACATTCTGCTGGCACAATGAAGATAGCGTGTTTCACTGCTACTGTGAACGGACGTACCGGTCGCGAGCGCGTGCTCTAGTTAAGAGTATTTTGCAGACGCATCACAACACCGTCGTCGCGGTGTACGTCGATCTATCGGGGCCACTGTGATGACCCAGTTACAAGTGCGGAAATCGCCATGAAGTGTTTATTATAATTGTTTAGGTGTCACGCTCACCTTAAAACTAAATAATGGCTGCACAACAGTCTATTAAAATCAAAACTGATCTGGAAAAGCAGTTGTATGACTGTTACATCCAGGAGAAATCGGACAGAGAAAACCTGCAACAAATGGTACGTCAACTGAACGGCCATATACAAAGCTTGCAGGAACAGGTTCAAGATCTTCAAGGACAATTAAAATGCTTAAAGGTACAAAAAAAAGAAGAACCCTCAGATAAACAGGCCAGTGGGACCATAACACCTGCTCAGCCTACTAAAACTGACGCTGAGTACTGCACGGATGAGGAAGAACTCGCCAAAGAGACTGAGTGGATTAGGGTGAAAAACAGGAAGAAAAGGAAGTTAAACACTTCCCTTACTCCACCACAACCACAACAAGCTACAACTAGCATTCAGCAGCAACAACTCAACAACAAAGAGAAGGCAACTACTAAAAAAATTCTGGCACCGCCTCCAATCGTAGTGGACGGTGTTAAGAATTATCAAACGTTCTACGACTTTTTGACTGAATCTCAGCCAGTAGAAACATTTACCGCCAAAATGTTGAGCGGTAATAGTGTGAAAGTAAATGCCAAAACTGAAGAGTCCTACAGAGTTATCGCTCGTCGCTTAACAGAAAATAACTGCTTATGGCACTCATATGAGGACAAGCAGACCAGGCCAATAAGAGTAGTGGCGAAAAAGTTGCATTCTTCCTGCCTACCGGATCGGATTAGAGATGATTTAACTTTGCAAGGATTTCAGATAGAAAATGCTATTAACAAGTTAAGCTGGAGAACAAAAGAACCGCTGAACATGTTTATTCTATCGTTCAAGAATGATGAAGATGTCAGTAAAATATACGGCATTAAACATATTCTAGGATGTAAAGTTGAAATAAACCCGCTTAAGACGTCAAAAATAATACCCCAGTGTAAGAGATGCCAGGCTTATGGTCATACTCAAAAGTATTGCTCAAAAGAGCCAAGGTGTGTTAAATGTACAGGTAAACACCTCACAGCTGATTGCAGCAAACCTGCGCAAGAAAAACCTAAGTGTGTTCACTGTGGCTTACCTCACCCAGCCAACTACAGGGGGTGTTTAGTTGCCAAGGAGATGCAAATGATTAAGAACAAAAAATCAAAAAATAATCCACCTAACAACCCTGCCGCTAAGCAAATTGTTAGAAACACCGACAAACAGGCAACAAAACAAAGTGCACCGTTTGCAAAGACAACCGTGGTAAATGCACATACATCCAAAAGTGTCTCATACGCACAAGCAGTAAATCCAAGCACGAAACCATCAAGTCTTGAGGACAAGCTCAACCAGATCTTGAAGTGCATATCCTCATTTGACAAGAGACTAGAGAAATTAGAATCAAGCACCATACAAATCAGTCATGAATAACACACTAAAAATAATGGCGTGGAATTCTAACGGATTGCTGCAACACCAACATGAGCTGCAAGTAGTCCTAGACACAGAAAATATTGATGTGTGTTTGATCTCTGAAACGCACTTCACTAAACAGTCTTTTTCTTTATCTGTCACTACGAACAATGTAAATACGAGGAACAAGACACGCAAGCTGTGGCGATATCAGTAAAAACAAATAAATTTAATGTAACAGTAGCGGCCGTATACTGTCCCCCAAGACACAAGATAAACAAAGAACAATATATACACTTATTCAGACTCCTCGGACAGAGATTTATACTTGGCGGTGACTTTAACGCTAAGAACACTCATTGGGGATCGAGATTAACTTCAACTAAGGGCAGACAGCTTCTAAGCGCAGTGAAAGACATGCACTGTGAGGTCATAAGTACTGGAAAACCTACTTACTGGCCGACTGACCACCAGAAACTACCAGACCTTATTGACTTTTTCATAGTCAAAAATATATCAACCAACTATCTGAATGTGGAAGAGGGGTACCATATGAACTCCGATCACTCTCCGATATTATTACAATTAAGTCACAAAATATTACTAAGAGAAAACCACCGGACGTTAGTTAACAAGTATACAGATTGGGAAAGTTTTAGCTTAGAGCTACAAAATATTATTGACCTAAAAACTTCATTAAAAAGCAAAGATCAGCTCGATTTTGAAGTAGACCAGTTTAACATCAATATCCAACAATGTGCATGGAACAACACACCACAGCTTATAAACAAGTTCAAAGGAAATACCTACCCAAAAGAAATAATAGACCTATTATATGAAAAAAGGACTCAAAGAAAAAGGTGGCAGCAAACTAGATTCCCGCAAGATAAAACTGTTTTGAATAACCTTACCAAAAGACTGAAGAGAAAGATACAAACCTTTCAAGATGAGGCTTTAAATACTAACCTGCGTCAGTTAACCAGCGACCATACAACCCAATACTCTCTTTGGAAAGCGACAAAGTCACTCAAAAGGCCAATTGTACCAATTCCCCCTATCAGAGATGATAACGGAAAGTGGGCTATAAGCAATGACCAGAAAGCTCAAAGATTTGCACATCACTTGGAAGAAACCTTCCAGCCAAATGACGAGTCTGTGGACAACCTACAGTTTGCCAACATTCTGCAAGATCAAAGAATTAAGCTTGTGACCCCGAAAGAAGTTGCAAAGGAAATTCAAATCATTAGCCTAAAGAAATCGCCAGGATATGACCTTATTACGGGAGAAATCCTGAAACAGCTCCCGCGTAAAGCCATAATTAAGCTTACTAGGCTCATAAATGCTGCATTCGTGCTTAAGCATGTTCCTGAGCCATGGAAAGTTGCTGAGGTGATAATGATTGCAAAGCCTGGTAAACCACCTCACGAAGCATCATCATACAGACCCATTTCCCTGTTGCCTATACTTTCAAAGCTATTTGAAAAACTGTTTTTAAAACGCCTAAAATCAATCATAAACGAGAAAAACCTGATCCCTGACCATCAGTTTGGTTTCAGAGAGAAGCACTCAACAATTGACCAAGTACACAGAATTACCAACATCATCGAGAGAACGCTTGAAGATAAAAAAGTCTGCTCCACCGTTTTTTTAGATGTAGCACAAGCTTTTGATAAAGTTTGGCATAAGGGTTTGATATACAAGTTAAGACTAATGCTGCCCAATGATTTTGCCGATATCTTGCAATCATATATTACAGATAGAATGTTTCGAGTAAGGCACGAGGGAGCCTTTTCTGAGTTAAAAAATATTAAAGCTGGCGTCCCTCAAGGAAGTGTGCTAGGTCCAATCCTCTACCTATTGTACACGTATGATATACCAGAGCTGGAAAATAATACCATTGCAACCTTTGCGGACGACACTGCCATTATGGCTACAGGGTCATGCCATGCGGAAGCAATCAGAAAGGTACAAATTGCTGTAAATGAAGTTTATGACTGGGCACAAAAATGGAAAATCAAATTGAATGAATCAAAGTCACTTCACATTGATTTTACCAACAGGAATTGTGATTACCACCCAATTTTCATAAATGGCCAACAAGTGCCATACGCAAATACAGCCAAATATCTTGGCATAACGCTTGATGCGAAATTGCGCTGGAAAGCGCACGTTAAAAAGAAAAGACAGGAACTGGACATGCGTTTTAAAAACATGTATTGGTTGATTGGACGAAATTCCTGCCTATCGATACATAATAAAATATTATTATATAAGCATATTCTTATGCCAATATGGACATATGGCATCCAACTGTGGGGCTGTACTAAACCGACCAACATCAAAATTATTCAAACATTCCAGAATAAGGTACTCAGGAGTATTGTTAATGCGCCCTGGTATATAAGAAATGATGACCTCCATCGTGACCTAAAAGTGGAACCCGTCACTAAAATAATCCAAAAATTTGCTGAGGCCCATGAACACCGACTCCACCAACATGTGAACATCGAGGCAATTCAGCTGCTAGACCAGACAAATATAGTGCGAAGGCTAAAACGAACAAAACCTTTTGAATTAGTGTAGTGTAAATAATGTAGAAATAACAGTGACAATGACACTCATATAACACATGAACAAAGTGTTTATATTATAATATTAGACTCTAAGAAAGTGGAACGGACTTGTATAAAGTACAATCAGCACTATTCTGTTTTAAAATAATTATCACGTAAAAAGTTAAGTTAGATTAAAATTGCATAATAGTCTTGTAGGCTAGATTGTAATTAATTATTAAGAACCTGGTTCTTTTTAATAAAGGATAAAAAAAAAACAATGAAGATCACTGGAGCTACTCCATCAACTACCTGCATTGGGGAGAGCCCAAGACTTGGTGAGTACACTATCTCTTTCCACCTTATAAAAAGTTGTTTGAAAAAGGTGTTGCTTTATCTTATCGTAACATTTTAGTTGTGCAAAGTTTGGAAAAATTAATAGTACATTACTGCAGCGGCCAGCAACAGTAATTCAGGAAATTTGTTCTGTAAAGTGATCCTAGTAGGAAAGTTTTGGGTTAGTTCTGATTTTTTGATTCCATATGTGTTTTGGGGTGCTAAATCTGAATCTGAGGTTTGCGGACAAAATTTCGTGACGCAACATTAAAAAAACTAGAAGAAACCGGTTTTTTTTTGCTTTTTTCCGGTTCTTTGCTTAAAACTCGAAAACTGTTAACTTTTAGTAAATGGTCTGTTTACAGAAATTAAAGTACTTAAAGTTCTCTACAAATATCACTATTTTGGTTATTGTACAGACGAAACGTTCGGTCTCAAGTGCAAGTTGAAAATTGGCAATTTGTACCGGTGTGACTGCAAAACCCACTTTATAAATTTGTATTGAAAGGTTTTTAAGTTAATTAAAATAAAGACCGAGTCACACGGATAATTCACGTTTTGACTCAAATATTATAGCTAGATTGCAAAAAAGCAAAATAACTTAGTTAAAAAGCAGTTAAAGCCGCTTTACATTCCAATCGGAAACAATGTGCTAAACTGTTGTAGACGTTGTAGTATACGTGTGTACGTGTAGCGCACACTAGCGCACTATAAACTGGATGGCAATCGGCATTTATAGTTTCAGTTTTTTTTTTTTTTCATCAGTTCTACCTTTTTTTGATACCTACTGAATTTGCATAATTTTTGCCTTTTTTCTTTTTAATTACTTGTGTGGAAAACCAGGTGACATTTATCAAATGACAGCATCCATAAAAAATTTATATTGAAATGTAAAAAGTGGGTTTTGCATAAACTGCTAAAAATTTACAATTTTCAACTCGCACTAGAAACCGAACGATTCGTCTTAAGAATTTAAAAGGCTTCCCAAACATGTTAGACAGTTTGGAATGATGTTAACTTTAGTGCCTCATTGTTTGTTTTTTTAACCAACGAAGCGTTCACCTGTGCTATAGATATTTTGATTCTATCGCAGGGATTTACAAACTTTAGCGCGAGCTTTTTAGGAGTCAATAAAATTGAAGTACCAAAAGCGCTTAAACTACAGAGTTTCGCACGCCATTTTGCTACAAACAATGAACGTATAATCGGTTTTTCATGTTTTGAACTAAATCCCCTGTTTCATGGTATGGAGGGGTGAAACAGCGATGGCATCCAGACGGACATGCAGCCGTCATGGACGAGACGAATTATGGCCTTTGTGCCACTTTCACTCGGTATGAACACATGCAAGACTGTTCTCTGCGACTGATCATTCAGAACAACTAAAACTATGCAAAAACCTTTATTAAAAATATCCCTAACCGTTGAAACCGGACTATAGATAGATATGCTTCTAAACATTTTATGGGCTACCTGACCGCGAATCGGAAGACGTTGCGTTGGAAGGCCTCCCACTAGGTGGCCGATGACCTGGTGAAGGTTGCGGGGACCCGCTGGATGTGAGACGCACGGGACCGGTCAATGTGGTGACACCTGGGGGAGGCCTGTATCCAGCAGTGAACGACTTTTGGCTGAAATGATGATGACGAAGTGGTAAAATCCGAGATGTTTGGATGTCGTTTTTGTTATTGGTTTTTAAATTTTGTTAATTCTGAATAATTCCATTTATATAATTGACACATAAGACAAATCGACCGTGTAGTTTTCTTAAGTGCAAATGACACTCAAGCAGGGTTAACGTTTACTACATATAAATCTATCCAAATCTTAAACTTTACTGCTTGTAATAGTAGGTAATAGTAAGATCTTCACTCCATAATATAAAACAAAGTCCTCCGCCGCGTTTGTCTTTTTGTCTGTTCTGTGTCTCAAAAACTTCTACATCAATTTTCATGTGATTTTCACCAATAGATAGAATAGTTCTCGAGAAAGGTTTTTTAGTATATAATTTGACCGAGATCCACGCGGGCAAAGCCGCGGGCATCAGTTGTATAAAATGAAAATATGTAAAAGTGTTTTGTTTTTAGAATCCAAAGTGCTTGTAATGTGTCAAATGTAAATAAATGCTTGAACAAAACGATTGAATCAGCAGCCAGGCTCGATTTTTCAGAAAAAGATGGTTCTGTACATCAAAGGACCAACCAAACAACCAACGAAATCCTTTTTTGGCGGCCCCGACATACGAACAGTAGGTCGTGGGTTCGAACCCAGGCAGGCACATTACTTTGTGTAATTTATTTAAGGAAAACATCGTGAGGAAACCGGCATGTCTTAGAATCAAAAAATTCGAAGACATGTGACATCTACCAATCCGCATTGGGCACGCGTGGTAGATTATAGCCCATTCCCTCTCAAAGAGAGGAGGCCTGTGTCCCAGCAGTGGGAACATTAATAAGCTGTTGATGATGAAAAATGTTCAACTCGCGTCAGGACACGTGACCTGTTCGAAAATTCGTAAGACAGTGCAGGGTACTTGCACCACTGACGTATAAATCATATGGACTTGAAACAAATATCGATCGTTAGGGGGCTCTATTAGCCGCCATTTTATCCGCTCTCAGTAAAGTGTACACGTTTTTTTTGTAGGTATGCCAAGTCCATACGATTTATACGTCAGTGACTTGCACGAATGTGCGCGTGTGTTAAATGACAAGATGTCATGATGAATAAATAAATGTCATGTCAAATTTATGTAATATAAATTGTCATGTTTGTGTAAGACAGCGCAATAAATGAATATTATATTAATTTAACTACATAAATGATAGTACCTTTATGCTGATAAATTATGCAATTCGTGCGAAATTATTTTTAACCAGTACCTGTGCTCCCCAGGGTGGCACTAGACGTCCAGCAGACAGACGTGATGACCTGCATAGCGCTCATCAGCCACGTCATGTGCTACGCCAATTCGGTCGTCAACCCGCTGATATACAACTTTATGAGTGGTATGATTTAAATAAATTGTAAACAAAGTGATATTTTGAATTGGTATATATTCATCGGAAACCTAATACTAATTCATAAAGGAAAGTAGTTGAAAAGTACCAATAATTTGTAAATTAATAATTCATTTATACTATTTCAGGATGCCTTACAAATCCTTTTACGTGACATGATTGAATATTATTCGGGCAAAACTAGAATGTCCGTCGGGAGCTGAACATTGCAAAACTAGTTCATTTAATGGCAGCCCAGCATTCTTGGGTTTTTTTAAGGCGGGTGTTTTATGTTATTTTATCCTTTTTTTAATTAATTTTTAACCGTCGTGGGTTTTTTCAAAATTTTTAATTTTCCTTTTTTTATTTTGTCACTTATATAACTTGACTAGTGTCCCACCTAGCTTTGCACGGGTGAAGTGTAGATTATAAACCTTCCCCTTGAATCATTTTAACTATTGCAAAAAACTGCATTAAAATCCGTGACGTAGTGTAAAAGGTCTAAGCGTACAAACAGCGGGAGCGAATTCGTTTTTAATTTTGTAGAAAAGATAAAGATATGCGCGATTCATATTTTTTATGTTAGTTCTTCCTTTGTGGCATAGATGGCACTATAATACATTCGTACTATGATGCTGTAGTACTTTTCGCACTGTCCGCCAGTCGCGACATATGAATCGTAAATTACACGACAACTTGGCGAAGCTGGCATGACGTGAAACCAAAAACTCGAAGACGTGAAACTGAACAACCAGCACCGGACCCACGTGTTGGGCTTTGGTTCACTCCCTCACACAGAGAGGAAGCCTGTGTAAGTTGTAGGGTGATGATAAAGCTTTTGCTCAATACTAAAACCTAAACAATATTCCTCATGGTACCAAGAGTAGGCAGACGATTTAGTGGCGCGTTCGTGTTGCACATATCCGCCGAAGTTTTCTTTTTTCCAGTATTTTTAGACGTATCGCATCTGAGTAAACTTTACGTTGTGGTGGGCGTTCTACAACTTCAGGAGTAGTCATCCAACAACACTCTTGGATTGTAGTGGTTATTAATTTAGCTGCTTTGTCGATATCGTCACAAGTCTTCAGAGCCACTTTAAGTTCCAGTCTCTCTTGGACCAGTTCACGAAAAGACTGCCAATCAGTTATTCTGTTATATAGTACCTGCTTTTTCTCCACATCAAGAACCGTACTTCCCACTGTTAGTATTACAGGTACATGATTTGAATCACCATCCAAGGATGTTTGTATGTTGTAGAAAAGTTTAGATAGGCCCTTCATGACGAAGAAATCAATGACGTCTGGCAGTCTATTTGGATCAGTGGGCCAGTTTGTAGGTTCTCCCGTTGAGATTGTGTTAATGTGGTTCTTGTCTAAACTCTTTTTGAGCTCTCTCCCTCTGGTGTTAGTGAGTCTAGACGCCCAGTGAACATGCTTCGTGTTCCTATCTCCTCCGACTATGAAACGAGGACCCAAAGTGTCGAAAAGCTCATCATAATGTTCCTCAGCTAATTTGTGTTTTGGTGGACAGTATATGGCAGACACATTGAATGATCCGTTACGGTCTTCAATTGAAAAATCTAAGTAACATCGCCGAAATTTTTTATATTTTCACAATTCAAACACTACATCTTCTGATTACAGCAAGCGTGTGGCAAATACATTCCTGCCGGGAGCACAGTGCAAGGAAACCAGACCGGTGTTGCAATGGACGGGACTTACTTAGTGGAAGCATCTTTCTAGGACCCGTCCACCAGCCACATGGACACCTATGTATGACCATGCAAGTGAAAAATATCACGGACATGAAAGTCTAGTGGAAACTAGCAACAAATGACGTCACGTCGAAACGACGTACCCAAAACTACAATTATTAGAATTATAAATCTGTGTAACTTAATGTTCTAAGTCTAACACGATACTGCCTAACATTAAAAAAATATCAGATTTGTATTTTGCAAGATTTTGGAGTGTGAGTTATGGACACAGAGTTTTACACTGTGATTTTTAAAATGGAATAGTCCATTTCTTGTTCCATTCCATTTTTAAAAGACTTCTGTAGTGCCATTCCAAGTTTCGATTATCGGAATGCGCTCAGTAATGGAAGAAACGTTTGGAAATGGAATGCATTTCTGGATTGTGACATGAAAGAGATGGAAGATTCTGGGATTGTGCTCTTTGTCTCTGGAACATAATGTTCCTTCGCGTCCTCTCCGTGTAGTTTCTTTTATCCGTATTAGTAATAAAAACAGTATTAATTAAGGTTTTAAATGTTAACGATGAACGGATAGAATCTCGCTTCTTAAAACAACGAGGTAAAATTATGTGAAAATGGTTTCGTCTTAGAATATCTTGTGAGAGGCGTTTTTAGAAAAGACAACTAGTTTCAAATTTCAATATAGTCAATAGTTATTCGAGTCATATCAATATTAGGCAGTTATTTAGTGATACCAGTATGTTATGATTAATCTGTTCATAGTTAAAGTCATTTCTGGGGGTCCTAAGTTAACGTTAACGTAAAACTACAAGTTTAGATTTTCGAAATTCTAGTCTGGAACGAAAAATGAGTAACGATATCGCAACGTGATTTATATAATATAGTTTTCCCATTACAAACTTTTGAGCATTGACAAAAGATGCTTTTTCTAGTCAAAAATCAATGTGATTGAATTTAAATTTACGTTTTTGTAATTTTAAAATTATTTATTTGCATATTTAATTAAGTTGAAAAGCAACGGTGTAACATCGAATGTTTTTTATTTTTATTTTAATTATTTATCTTTAAGGTTTACGTCATTTTAATTAAGTTTATAATATGGAGATTCTAATGATATTCTACAGTACCTGGTATTGGTTGTATTAACTGGCTAGTATTATTGATTTTTTTGCTGAAATGAAGGTGTACTATTAAATACATCTGTGCCTTACCCTTCGGGGATTACATGCGTGATGTTATGTTGTAATAAAAATAAGTAGAAAAGCCCATTCTTTTGTAAAAAAAAACTTCTTATTACGTAAAAAGACTTCCTCTTGTGGTGTTCCCGTACTTTTCTTAATTTAGAAAAACATATTGCCATTATGAAATTCTGCGTATCCCTCAAAGGGACGGTTTTCTACGTACTTCCTTATTAATAACGAGTTTTACAAGAACGTTTATGAGACAAAGAAGACTGACACGTTTCGTTTATCGCGAGCTCAACGTAATCAAATGTTCACAGAATGACTGCTGAGAATATGACTGCCGTAGGATATAATAGTCTGTCGTAAAAACTTTCATAATCAAATTTTGAACTTGACACGCTAGCATTTTGTTCGTGACTTTGTTTGTGTTTTGGAAATATGCCACTTATCTTTTGTGCATTTCTTTCGGTGTTTTGTTGATAAAACTTTTTGGTGCGTTTTTGATTCATCGTAGCTGTACCTATTATTCGTTGGGGTCACGAAATCTGAATATTTATTAATTTAATTTATTGCTATTGTGCCCGGTTCATAGCATTATACTTGCCCCTTATTATAGGGTACTTTAAAAAAAGTCAACAATAATCGAGTACCTTATTTAATTTTCATCTATATATTAAAGAAATCTGTTTTATTTCCTGAAATCTAGAAAATTACAAATGATTTGTTATCCCAAAAAAAAAACGCTTTGCAATAGCAACCACCAATAGCGAGGCCAATACAATTCTCAAAACATCTAGCCACAGTACCGTTCACAAACAGCACTAAAAACTATCTAGGGTCGCATCTATCCGCCTATACATCTACGACGCTCGCTAAAAGCGGCCCTCGTTTGAGCTCAAACATTTCGCTCTGCAATTTCTTTTGGCGAACCATCCAAAACTTAATACAATTCTGAAATCAAAAATTCTGATTCCACTCACCATAGTGGAAGGAATTGTTTCACTCTTTCCGAGCAGATTTGATTTGACTGTAGTCAACTAGAAATGAAAATTTTTGAGTCAGCGGGCGTGCCAGACCCTGACTTGGCGATATTGCTCTTGCCATCGACACAGCCTTTTCGTTCCAGTCTTTTAATCAAAGGAGTTAATTGCTTTCAATTTTACGCGGGACGCGTTGGGTCGCATGACAGATGTAAACTCCGTTTTGTCGTGATGTACTTTTATTTATGTTCTTGTTAGGTTAAATTGTTTGAATTTTTACGCGAAGGTTGATATTAGATTTTGTAACGTGTGTGTATAAATCTGATGAATCTAATAAGTCACAGGTTGCGAGGATTAATTATGAGCTCGACGTCAATGTGTTTGTTTGCATTATACTTAATTTTAATTTGGATGACGCAGGTTTGAAGATAATGCTATTATTTACAGTGATTAACAATATATTTTTTATATTGCCACGATTATTGTGATCTTATGGACGTCTTTTTTGGTTTACGTATGTTATGCATCAAAGTTTAAATTATTTTATTTTAAGTAATGC
Organism: Diarsia mendica; assembly: GCA_949316265.1. NCBI lineage: Eukaryota > Metazoa > Arthropoda > Insecta > Lepidoptera > Noctuidae > Diarsia > Diarsia mendica. The sequence goes on from OX438917.1 coordinate 187,402, forward strand.
TCATTACCCCATAATTCACTATCGTCATCATTTTGTCCTTGTCCTATAATACAATTTTTTATGAAACCTTCCCACTAACATGAACCACCTAATTACCTCAAAACTACTCACACTAGTGCTGAAAACACTAGATTTCAAGGCCCAACTTGTAGGTAGTAAAACACGAAACTTGTTACCGTAGAAAGTTTAATAAACAGTATAATTCGCGTGCACCGACGAGTTATCATTTCCTGTAAAACTCATGAAATTTAAATTCTGCTACCTCGAGCAAGTATCTCATAGTATCACGTAAGTGAAAACTCTCAAACTGCTTGATTATGCATAAAAACTTTTTCGTTACTCATTTGTCTTTTTTAAACGTAGTGTTCTGACGGTTTATGGATACCTCTAGCATATTACTGTTCCTTATTAATAGAGATTTAACAGAGATCTAAGGAAGAGCTCGTGGTTTAAAAATAACTTCCACTCGGGTCGATCTTTACGATAAGCCGCGCTTGCCTAGGTTGGTCTGTGGATGGGTGACATAGCGATGAGTTTCCTCCGAACCTCGTAGAGCACGTTAAGCTGTTGGACCCGGCTGTCATATAGATCTTAGGCAGTCGTTACAGGTAACATTGGTATTCAGTTGCATTCAGTTAGACTGGGAGCCGACCCCAGCATAGCTGGGAAAAGGCTGGGCAGATGATGATTAAAAGAGATTCACAGGAAGAGGGCTATTTCTCTTCCTGAGTACTATGTCTCGTCCATTTTTCGATCATGGCGGGCAAACTTAGCGGATATAAGTACACAAGTCTGTGTCCAGGCACTATATCCTGTTCCTTTACTCTCATAGTGCGATAGTGTAGCAATTTGACACATCTCGGAGAGAGACCAGACGGTTTAACATGCTTTCCACCGGATACCGCACACTTCCAAACTTTGGGCTATTACTAGGAAACAGTTTTTGCCAGACCCAGGAATCAAACCCAGGACCCCACACTTAGTAGTCCCATTTCAAAACACAGGTGATGATAATAAGAAAGAAAGAAAGAAAGAAAACACATTTATTTAGCACAGGCCATAAGTGTACACAACACACAATAAAATTAACAAAAAAATCTAATTTCAAAAACAAAAAATACAAAAGAAAAATAAAGATCTACGCACAGTCATAAGCAACGCGGGTTGGGCGTGACTTGAACTGGAGCAATTAATTCCAGATTATTTTTATGAAGCTCCAAATTGCAATGCACTGCACATTACATAGAATCACGATCTAGTTATTAAAAATAAGATGAAGTGATGAGGTATCCAGTGTAGTGGTACCAAGGAAACTAAAAACATTTCATCATCGTCATCAGCCTATAATATTCCCACTGCAGGGACTCCGGCCTCCTCTCTAACTGTGGCCTTGCTCGCATTATTTTGTCACAAAATCTTCTTCAATAACCTTCATTCCTCATTTAATTTGTATTATTTAATACTTTGTCGATATAAAATCATTAAGAAAGGATTTTCTTTCAAATAATTTAAAAGAATGATTTATTTAAAATGACAGGACAAATTACTTGGGAATCATTAGCTTGAAATACGAAAAACAAAGGGGAAAAAGAAAATCGTATTTCTTTTTCAAATTAAAAAAGGTTCAGCTAAAAGTAATTTTTAAGAACAACTAGGGGCCAATTGGGAATCAAAATAAAAAGTAAGGTAGTTTTGTTAATCCCGTCGGGGCTACGGGCTGTCACGTCGCGTCGGGGTCAGGGTGTTCGAAAGAGATACCGCGGCCTCAACACAAAGGGTTAAGAAGGAACATGGGTGGTTTTTAGTCACTAGAAGTCTGACACTTCCTACCGCTATGGCCAGTCAGAGCGGGAGGAGTCATTTGATGATTTCCCACCCTCTAAAAAAATTGGTAGTTTGCTAATACTTAAAAATATACATAACATCACGCAATTAATTATAATACACCTACATTTTGCCAGTTGTACCAGGCAATACGTTTAGAAATACTTTTTCCAAGAATAGTAGTTTATGTGACTGTGCATAATGAAGGGCATTACAACACAAGTGTGGGTTTAAGAAACGAGCCGAAGGCGAGTTTCTTATTAGCATCACACGAGTGTTGTAATGCCTAATTATGTATAGTTGCATAGGTACACTAATTTATCTACCCGAATATCATAAGGGCTCTATGATGGGTTCAGGAACCATAGGGAAAAGACCAGCATTGTTATGTACCAGTGTAATGCAATACAAAATAAACAGGTTATTAGTTGCATTCGTCGCTGCATTTACGATATCTGGCGGAGTGTTCATGTTAATTTCTGAGTCACTATCACTCATTTTCGACAGAAATAAAGAACTTTACGTTCTCAAAGCTTCTTAAAATTCATCGCACCATATTTCAAAACAAAAATATTTACTTGAGTATTTTCACAGCACGTTTTCTGAGACAAATTTCAATATTCTGTCACAGATGGCTAGACTGAAATCGATAAAATTTACGATCTGCTGTCAATCATGAATTTGTTTGTAAGTAAAACTTTGGCTGCGAACTTACAAGACAACGGTAAAATATAAATAAATTATTTGGCTAGGCATTTACGATATCTGGCGGAGTGTTCATGTTAATTTCTGAGTCACTATCACTCATTTTCGACAGAAATAAAGAACTTTACGTTCTCAAAGCTTCTTAAAATTCATCGCACCATATTTCAAAACAAATATTTACTTGAGTATTTTCACAGCACGTTTTCTGAGACAAATTTCAATATTCTGTCACAGATGGCTAGACTGAAATCGATAAAATTTACGATCTGCTGTCAATCATGAATTTGTTTGTTAGTAAAACTTTGGCTGCAAACTTACAAGACACCGGTAAAATAAAAATAAAATATCTAGCTAGGCAATCTTGAGCCTTGTCCATTTTGTAAATTAGAAGTGAGGCAAAGGGTTTTATTAACATATGGGATCAACAGTCTCTTTTTCTCTTCGTAATTATTTTGTTCTGTAAAAATCAACCCAGTGAAAAACATACTCAAAAAACTTTTTGACAAAGACTTCCAAAAACAACACTTGATAATTTAGCAAAAAAATCAATGAAAAACACTTTGTGTGTTTTATTGATTTTTTTGCTACTGGCTTCCGAAAGTAAAATCTGTTTAGTGAATTTACTTATTTTTGGAAGGTGGTTTTTTTTCAAAGAGTGCCGTAGCCGTTGCATAAATTTTGAAATACCGGGTATAAACAAAAAGGTATCACATTTGAAAAAAAACTATAATAAGCTGGGATTACACGAAATAGATGCACCAATTTTCCTCTCCCCCCACTCCCACTTACAGAGACATCGTTGCTGAACAGATTACTCATCGTTGTATGTTGTTCAGACAGGGTGACGCCACTTCACATGTGTGCTTACTTTCCACAACACCTACGCACATAGCAGGTTGATCGATGTAAACTACTGGTATTCAGTTAAAAGGCTGAAAGCCGACCCAAGTTACGAAAAGGAGATAATAAGACAAGATAAAGTACATTATTAGGTTTCATCAACAAAACACTTGGCTTAATTATACTGTTTTCCCAGGACAAAAGGCATAATTTTCTAGAACCTACTGCCTATGTGACATCCACAACCCATTTAGTACTGAGTATTAAAATATCCCTTGTTCATACTGATATCAATCTTTCGGGCCACTCATTGTCAAAGAAGTGAACCTGGTGAAGGTTGCGGAAATCCGCTGGATGCGAGACGAACGGGACCGGTCAATGTGGCGACACTTGAGAGAGGCCAGCAGTGGACGTCGTTCGGCAGAAATGATTATGATGATGATGCTGACTGTCAAAAAACTATAAGTCAAGTCGGTATGCGATTAGCGGTCACCCATCCACAGAGCAATTTAAGCAAGCGCGGTTTAACTGAAAGATCTCCTCGAGTGGCTATTACTATTTAGCCACAAGCGTGTGGCCAAAGAAGTCATAAAACAATAAATGTCCTATATGCAGCAAAGAGATTGGTCACCACACTACGTAATACTCGAAAACTATTGAAAGCGGAATGCTTGGAGAACTTCGCGGTATTGAGAGAATTTTCTGCATTCCTATACTTTCTACTATTTGAATTAGATCTTAAGGAAGAGATGGGGAATAGATCCCCTTGTATATTATGTAACAAATGGAATGTATGGAGTGAATTAAAGAAGGGTAGCCGTGTATTAATACATCACCACATTTCGCCAATTGTGTTTCATCTCATCATCAGCCTATAATGTTCCCACTGCAGGGACTCTAAGAGAGGGATTGGCTATCCTATAATCCACCACGCGTGCCCAGTGACATGTCTTCTACCAGTTCTACCAGTTTCCTCATGATGTTTTCCTTCACCGTTTTGAGAGCAGTGGTAATCAAATAAATTCCACAAAGTAATGCGGCTACCTGGATTCAAACCCAAGACTAAGCCAGAACTGGTCCACCACTGCTCTTGCAGTTATGTATAAGTCCCATGTAATAGAGAGCGAGTCTATTACCATCAATAGGGGATCGGACTGGATCAAAATAATATGATTCTGTTTAGTCCGTAAGTTAGATTATCGAAAAATATTGAATACGTGTTTTTTGTTTTATCAAATCAATAAAAAATTACGAAGATAAAACGCGTTAAATATCTTGGAGTGGGGCTTGAAACGTCACTTGTGTCGTCAAAATGTACTATCATATGACGTCACACGAGTTTTCGAAGCACTGTATCGTCTTAATTTTAAGTTTACGTGAAAAAAGAAAAAATACGTGTCCAATAATTTTTGGAAATCTATCTGACGGACTAATTAGTTTTTTTTTGTCCGATCCCCTATTGAACATGAATTCAGACTCCGGGTAAAAATGCAATACAACTTTTTCTGGAAATCGATATCAAAATCTCAAGCTCAGTAATAGCAACGTAGTAGAAGTAAAAAACCAACGACACAGCTTATAATTATTTACCATGAAAAAAACGTTCACAGTGTCAACAAAAAAAGCCATATAAATTGCCCTTGTCACAATGTTAAAGAAAAATTACATACTCCATATTTTTCCACTAAAGTACTAAGTAACAAAATGACCTTGAAATATATATGAACCAAGCGACACTGTTTTGATAAATTCCAAGGACATGTCGGCTTCAAATGCCTTGTCCCTAGTGGCACCAAATGTTTTAACAAGTAGTGATGGGCAAAGTAAACTATTTGACTTGAAAACTAGGGTTCGTTTTTTTTTTCAAGGTCATTTTGGCACCACATACATAATTATTATGTTTGGTAGAAATTAATAATTATTTTTAACGTTACAAACAATTGAGCTCATTATCGTCATAGTACTTTTTACCTAATTTATTTACCCGGGGCGGTGCTGCATGTCATGGAACAAAAATTAAATATTTAACTAGTTAGAACCAATTATGAATAAATGAATTGAATTGTATGTTTTATTTTATTATTTGTTGGTATTTTTTTATTTAATTTCTGTTTAGTTTTTTGTCCTTTTCGAGTCTAACAAACAGGTACTTTTATTTCCTATAATTATCTTTTCGAGGTAAATAAAAACTGTTTGAAAATGTATTGCATCTGTTTTAATTAATTATCATTATGTACCCAGCCATTTCCCAACTATATTGAAGTCGGCTTTCAGTCTAACCGAATGCAGCTGAATACCAGTTTTTTACATGGAGCGACTGCCTATGTGACCTCCACAACCTAACCTTGAATTTATGCACTTACGTGTTCACGTTTTGGCGCCTTATGTTATACTAGCTTTTGCCAGCGGCTTCGCCCGCGTGAAAATGTTGATTTTCCAAACAAACTTTCATCCCCTATTTAAATCCCTTAGGGGTTGATTTTCGAAAAATCCTTCCTTATTCCTTGTCTAGGTTATAAAGGAAACCTCTGTGCAAAATTTCAGCTTTCTAGGTCCAAGGTTCCAAGGGTTTGGGCTGGGCGTTGATGAGTCAGTCAGTCAGTCAGGACTTCTCTTTTTATTTATATAGATATATATATATATAGATGTCGTATCTACATAACCCAGAAAAGGTCAAGCCCTTGTAAATGTCAAACGTACATTTCTACATAATTATGTTGTCATTAATAAGTCAGGTTTTTTTCTATCTATAGGTATTGGGTTCGGGTTAAAGTCAAACAGGATGCAGCTAAATATCAGTATTTTATTGCACAATGCAGTTAGACTGGGTAATACGATACCCCTTCGTAAGACGAGCTGTCAGACTTTTGGGCCACTGACTAGCTGTACCGACTGTCAAAGATATACAAACGAAACATGTTCACATTATGTTTATGTATTTAATTATTTTGGAAAATTACAGCTGTAGTGTACAAAATAAACACCATTAGAAATAATAATAATTCTAATTCTCAATTATTTCCAATTCACTATCTGTGCTCTCAAAGAGGTCAATATCACTGTCACTGTCACTGTCAGGCTGTCAGCCGTATTTATCACTAGTCTATCAGTGTAATTGTCTAAACCATGTTGAATGCTTCTATATTCGTTCTCACATTTGATTGCATGATCGCAAACCTTTTTCCAATCTTCAGTCCCGATCATGTTTACTTTTTCAGTCAGTTTTTACTGTAGTTAAATTCATACCCACATTTCTAGAGGCTACATAGCCTTTCAGTTGAGACCATATATTTTCAATTGGATTAAAATCCGGATGATATGGTGGCAATCGCAACACAGTGTGCCCATGTTCAGCAAGTACTTTGTCCACGGAAAACTCTGTATATCTCTCTTTGTGCTTACATATAATAGCGTAAATCTGGGTTTTTGTTAATTTTGGATCAACTAAAATTTCGTGTCTGTTTAACCAGTTGATCATTTCCTGTTTAATGGTGTTTGAGTTGGGGGGTCTTTCAACATATTTATTGTGATAGGGTGCGTTGTCGATGACTAGAACAGAATCACTGGGTATATTTGGGATGCATTAATGCTAAATGCTCATTTTTAATAATTAAATCAGTTATATGACATTTCTTTGGTAAAATTATTGGATGTTTTTGTGAATATGGAATATTTCCAAGCTGTAATCTACCAGTTACTCTTATTACATTGTTATTGTCAATAAATGGAGCTAAAGATTTTAAATTGGTTTTTACAGGTTTGTTATTTTGAATACAATCAATTTCCTTATAGAATGAAGCTACTTGTACAATGGATATTATTTTATTTTGAGCATTTTTAATTTCTACCAAGGATAAGTGATTATTTAATTTACTATTTTTGTTCTTACAATTGAACACAAATCTTAGAGTCCAAGCAATAATTCTTACAGTTTTATTCCAAGACGAGTATTTCTTAAGAACTTCAGGTATATTGCCTGCAGTTGTAACCTTCAATCCAACACTCTGCTGCTCATTTAAATTAAGATCTCGTTCGCACATAAGGTGATTGCAAGTGACCCCGACCTTGTTTCCAAGTTTCCAATACTTCACACAAGTACTCATGAACTGCCTAAATACGCCTAATCAAACATCAATGTCATATTCGTACATCCATTGAAATGACATTCACTTTCAAATTGAAATATTAAAAGGTTAACAAAGGGCAACCACAATCAATACTCGTCACAAACTAAAATATCAATCAATAAAACCAATTTAGTAGAAACTAACAACCTTTGAGTAAGTGACATTTTGTCCCGCCATTTTTATTGCAAGAAATGAGAAACGTTTCCAAGATGGCCCCCGGGATTCGCGGTATTCCGACTTTGACAGATGTTCCCGAGGCGATACGCGAGTGTTTTTTCTTATTTTTTATTAATTGAAAGGCTACTGGAGCTGTAGTGGCCAGTTTTTAATAGAGTTTTGTTGCAAGTAATACTTATTAGAGCGTAGCAATTGATGAAACGAGTATTTATGTCAGAATTGTGTTCGAATCATGGTTCGAATTCGGTTTATGATTCATAGCCAGTCTATATTTTTTCTCTGCCGGAACACAGACCTTATCTCGGTGAGTGAGAGTTTTGCTGTTATTTTTAAACAATAATAATTAGTTTAAGTAGGTATAAATTCCTGCATAAATCTTCAGGGATTGATAGATGAGCTCGTTATTTTGAACCAGATTCAACAATTGGACACCGATTTTATGAAATCGATGGTCATAGGTTGACAGCACGTAACTGCATTATGTCAAATTTTACAGGAGAGAGAAAAAACTGTATAATTTCGAAACTAACTTGAAATAAAATAAAACAAAAAAGTAGTTGGTAGGTAATCGAATTATTTATTGATATAATTAAAAAAATGTAATCACCACATAGGTTTTTTACTAAATAATCAATAATAAAACAGTTACGAGTAAACAATGTTAAAAAATCCTCACTATTGACGTGTTACGAGCAGTCAACAGTTACTTACGTAGTGTCAATTTAAAAAAAAAACAATGTTTCATTAGATTACTGTGCGGGAAATTATCGTAAAAAGAGAGATAACATAACGCCTGTAATCCCCGAAGGGTTAGGCAAAGGTGTTCGTCTAATAGAACACCCACATTTCGCCAGTTATGTTTTTTAAGTCCCGTGTAATAGGGGGCGAGCTTATAGCGATCAACACAAATCCAGACTCCGTGACTGTTACGGATAAATTCCTGATGGAGAAAGCCAACATGCTCAGCAGTCGTGCTTGCGACCACTAGACCAACGAGGCAGTCACGACAGCCGAAAGACGTCCACTGCTGGACATAGGCCTCCCCTAAGTGTCGCCACATTGACCGTAACAATAAAATTAGGTAAAAAAACTTTTTAAGTTAAACGGTTTTATGTTAAACATACATTGCAATGTTTAAGATAAATGTACTAAAAACCAAAAAATAATAAAATAGATACAGTCGTGGGAATTATAAACATATGCATAGACTAGACTAAAATAAAACCGTGGGGCACATTAAGTCGATAATTTGTAGACAATTGACGTGTCCCACGGTTTTATTGTAGTCTAGTATAATGTTAACCGTTCACCACGATCCGAAACACGATCGTGTGATCCGTGTCGTCCGTATCATCAGATGCCGGTGGTATGTGTTATTCTTGCGCCTACCTGGGTTCGAACCCACGACCTACTGTTCGTAAGTCGGGGCCGATACCACTGGGCCACCGCTCCTCTCTCTTTTTACTTCCTCTCCTCCTTTTAAATCATAGTTTCCTAATAATTATTGTTTATTGCGAATAATAAAAGTTCAGGGTTGGTTCTAAATACCAAATCTTCTCAAAAGTCATAATAACTCGTAACTAATGAGTTTATAGGCACGCGTCTTTGGATGAAGACTGGAAAATGAAAACGTATTGCGCCAACTCCAAATGAAAAAGGGCAGGAAGGTAATGATGATTTTATTTCTTCGTAAGTGTATGAAAAACGTCGTTTGACGTGTGTATTGCAACTGTCCGACCCGGGAATCTAACCCAGGACCTCATGCACAGCAATCGCAAGTAGTACCTAGCCCGGAGTTTGGAAGTTGGCGGTATAATACCCCCGTGACTCGGTGCGCACGTGTCGCCGTTGGTTGCGCCTGATAGAGTGCAGCGAGTGTCGGGTAGCCGTCCCGACCGACTATGGGCGCCTTCAAATTAGCCACAAAGAGCCGCGCGGTGGCAGCGCGGTTGCAGCGCTGCCGCCGCGCTGCTTTGTTAATCCATATAAAAATCGCGGATTTAAAACCGCACACCCGCAGCGCGGATGTAGCGCTGCAGTCGCGCGTGCTTTATTTATATGGATTAACAAAACAGCGCGGCTGCAGCGCTGCAGCCGCGCTGGCACCGCGCGGCATATTTGAAGGCGCCCTATGAGAGGAAAGGAACAGAGAGTGCAACTGTGCCTGCGCACACACGCCGCAACTATAATATATCCCGACTAATCTCCGCTAAAGATTGGCCGCCGTGACCGAAAAACGGTCCGGAGGGCTTTTTTTTTTGGGACAAGCCCGCCAAACTATTCCCAAACCACTGTAAGGGCGCCTTCAAATTAGCCGCAAAGAGCCGCGCGGTGGCAGCGCGGCTGCAGCGCTGCAGCCGCGCTGCTTTGTTAATCCATATAAAAATCGCGGATTTAAAACCGCACACCTGCAGCGCAGATGTAGCGCTGCAGTCGCGCGTGCTTTATTTATTTTATTTTATTTATTTATTTTATTATTTTTGGAAAACTTACAGCTAGGTAGACACAGTAGATAGGTTTATTACAACAATAGGGCCAATTACAAGTTTCCACAAGTAGTAGTTTAGATGGATTAACGAAACAGCGCGGCTGCAGCGCTGCAGCCACGCTGCCACCGCGCGGCATATTTGAAGGCGCCCTAACTCCTGTTAGCCAGAATCAACAGTGGCGACCACAAGAAAACCGCCGAGACAATGAAGCTCGACGAAGTCCCAGAGAAGTGATTTAACTGTCTTGAATCCCGCAACGAAAATAGTAGTTTATGCGACTGTGCATAATGCCTAATTATGTATAGTTGCATACACTAATTTATCTACCCGAATATCATAAGGGTTCTATGATGGGCTCAGGAACCATAGGGAAATGACCAGCATTGTTACCAGTGTAATGCAATAAAAAATAAACAGGTTATTAGTTGCATTCGTCGCTGCATTTACGATATCTGGCGGAGTGTTCATGTTAATTTCTGAGTCACTATCACTCATTTTCGACAGAAATAAAGAACTTATCAGAAAATTTGTCTACTCAATGAAAGGGAATAAAAATCTAACGAACAAATGACAGCTCGAAATGGCGGCGTTTCGGATATCTGTCATTTTTTTTTAAATCATAGGCAAACGAACAAATAGAGTAAGATCCCAGAGCAATCAGACATAACTTATTTTCACACGGATGAAACCTGAAGTTTTCAGTAGCGTCTCGTGTGCCTTGAATACCTACGCGCTTTGTGGAACTTGCCGAGTGACACCTGGGCAGGTACCAGGTGAGAAAGGTGACTAAAAATAAGAAGACACTTTCTGTCGGCCGTATTGCTTAACAGACGCTTTAAATAATACTAAACTCCCAATGATTTAATACTTAAAGCTAATTGATCGGGATATTGCCATGCTATATCGGTCAGGCGCTTCAAAAACCAAGCTTAAAAGCGTCTGACAAAAACTCTGGTCCATCAAAAGTGTCTGACACTATATGATATTACTTTAAAATAATATTCTACATGACATATATAAAAATCAGCCATGTGAATTTAAGTTAAATAGTTCTTATTTTTAGTCACCTTTCTCACCTGGTACCTGCCCAGGTGTCACTCGGCAAGTTCCACAAAGCGCGTAGGTATTCAAGGCACACGAGACGCTACTGAAAACTTCAGGTTTCATCCGTGTGAAAATAAGTTATGTCTGATTGCTCTTGGATCTTGGACTAAAAGTCACTATTCTTGTGTCACTCGAGATCAAAATGTCGTGCGATTTATAATTAAAATCATACTGAATTGGGGTTTCGTATCGATAGGTATCTGTTTTAATGTAGATACTAGAATAGCACACTCACTTGAATTTGACACCTGTTCCAAATTTAAACTCTTAGCCTACTGTTTTCAGTAGGTTATGAGCTCATTACAGTTCTGTTAATTTCTGCTGGTTGGTAATGCTGGTCATTGCCTATGGTTTTTGAACGCATTAGAGAGGGTTTATGATATTTGGGTAGATAAAACATTATTTCCACTTAGGAGTCAGGAGGACTATTTTTATTTGCTACTGTAGTTCTCGGCTCCATAAAACAAGTGGCTCGGTGTGTAAATTCCACCTTGAATGCAATAACAAAGTTTCCCCACTTATCACTATCAAAATGTAATGTTATACAAAAGTAGACAGACTTACTTGTCGGGGTGGTTTTCAATATTTTTTTCTTTGATTTGCTTAATAGTACTGAACTCCGCCTCGTATGTCTTTAGTAGCCTGTTCAGTTGGTTACATGTGATGTTTCTGCAAAATTAAACAAACCAATAAGGTACGATACTAAGAAATTCTTTAAGTTTCTATTTTTTGATCATTTAACTAGTCGTACTTTAGTTATGCGACCAAATAATTATGAAATTACTGTTTTTATCGCCAGAAAGCAACAACATAACCTTGCCTTGCCTATAGATTTTTTTGTCTGAAATTTATGTTTTTTAAATTTTATTTTCATAGCTCGTCCAGGGAAGTATTATGATCATCAGTATATTTGCCGGCAAGCAGCGTCTCTAGTTCCGCAGACGTACATAGGTGGCGAAAACCAACAGCGCACGTGATATTGCGGAATGAGATGGACTGCTTTAACTATGATTTATCCTTTGTAAACTCTTGCGTTGGAAGGCCTCCCGCTAGGTGGACCGATGACCTGGTCAAGGTTGCATGAACCCGCTGGATGAGAGACGCACGGGACCGGTCAATGTGGCGACATGGGGGAGGCCTATGTCCAGCAGTGGACGTCTTTTGGCTGAAATGATGATGATGATGATTCTCCTCTGTCAACCGTCACTCGATCATTTACTTATTGTTCTTTCATATCGTTCCTCACACAATCTATCTATGGTTTTCTTGGTCTTCTACTTCCTTGCCATCCATCACCATTTTATATTCATCACTCTATTAGTCACTTGCGATTCATCACAAATGCCCATTTCAAGAAATTCGATTCTATTTCAATTTTTCAAACCGCAGTAGCGGTTGTTACAGAAAAACGTATACATACAACGTATACGTGGAGTATATTAAATTAGAGGAACTTAGAAAGTATTCTAAGTTCCTCTAATTTAATATACTCATTTTTTACTTCATACATTCTTGTGTAACTTAGAGAACCATCTTGATAAATTCCTCGGGCCAATTTTTTTTGTAGCTTAACATAAAACATAACATCATAACTGTGATAACCCGTCGGGGCTGTGGATTCCCGTCGGGGCTGTGGATTATGGAAAGGCATAATGCGGCTCCGACACAAGTGCGAAGAAGGAACATGGGTTTGGTTTTTAGTCAGTAGAAGGGGCAGAGCGAAGGGGTTGGGGGGTTATTCGATGATTTTCCACCCACCAAAAAAATAAAATAAAAAAGGGGTTACACATAAGTACACACACATTCCACCAGTTATGTTTAAGTTCCAAGTATTAGGGGGCGAGCCTATTGCCATCAACCGGGAACAGATCAAGACTCTGTGACTGCTACAGAGAAATTCAATGGAAATACCCTATAACACTTTGCCCTACCTGAGAATCCCAGGGCCATGCACAGCAGATCCATTAGACGAACGAGGCAGTCACTCAAATTCAATATTTCAAAAATAATAATAATTAATGTTGATAGAAGTTGATAATATAATACACACAAGAAGTCCGAAGGAAATAATAAAATTGTATTGCTAGTCCCCGAGATGTATTTGCAAAATTAATATCAGCCTGCACTAGTCTTTACGCCCGACCTTGTTCGCTTTTTGTTTACTGTTACTGTTAGCCTGTGTCATCCCACTGCAGGGCAAAGGCCTCCCCCCGTGATTTCCAAATTTTGCGATCCAGGGCCAATGTGGACCACTGGTCGTTTGTTCTGTCAAGCTCGTTTTTTTTAATTAAATAATTTTATTATCTGTTCTGCTGAAGTAACGAGTGCACTCTAGATAATTGGAGTTGTTTTAACAATAGTATTAAGCTTTAATATTTTTATTTTGTGAAAGGTTTCAGTGGTGGAACATAAAGTTTTTGAGTGATCAGATTCATGTTTTCTGCTTAGTGTGTGGCTGCAAGCTTCTGACAACCAGTCCTACCAACGGGCATCATTTAACTAAGTACCAACTGGGTTTTGGGGGTCAGATAGGCAGCCGAGTGACTGAGTGCCAATCCCAATATAATCAGATGATAATCCTGAGATAAGCCCGTAATGGAAAGACCCAAATACCTACCAAAAAAATCAAAATTCCCTTTACCCAAATAAGAAAATCTTCGTGGTATCCGACATTTACGAATAATCGTAATCTAATCTTCAGACGGGATGAACAAAATGTGATTGGTTTGGCACTAGTAATATGTTATACTGCCGTCAACGCAGATTACTTTGACTGATATCTATATAGATGTAGAACATTACATAATATTGGTGAAGTTCTTCACAAAGGTCAGGTGCGTAGATAGAAAAAAAAAGAAAGAAAAAGATTTTATCTGTCTTGCACAGGACAAAACAAAATGATTAATATGCTTTAAAAAGTAATCACTTACGCAACATAAGACATTAAACTAAAATTGGTTCTAAACGTCGAGTAGAGGACCGGTACAATCAGGTACGACTCATTTCAGCATGGTGCTATAACATTTTCAACAGCTCTTTAATCTTAAAATTATTTTTATCAATTCAATAATATTGTAATACCAATTTTAGTATCAGAATCAGAATCAGAATCAGAATCATTTATTCGTAAACATAGGTAATAATTACATATAAGCTCTTAAAAATTAGGTAGTGCGCTATGTTTTGCCAATTGGCATACAAATTACAAAAAGGCCGGTAATACATACTATTTTTGAATAAAATGTCTTACAAAATAGTTACTTTCATGCTTGGGCTATCATATCTATATTATTGTACATGCATTGGAATTCAATTTTATTATTATTAAGTATTCATAATCAATTTCATTTCATGTCAAAGTTAATAGTCAATTCAATTAATTCAAGTTCAAGATATAAATGTAAAGTATTAAAATGTATGTCAGCATTATTATAGTTATAGAGATTCATCTTTAAAAAATTCGTCAAGGGTATAATAACATTTGTCAAGCAGTAACCCGTTAAGCGTTTTTTTAAACTTCTCCAATGGCAAACATTTTATTTCATCAGGTAGTTTATTGTATATTTGTGGTGCAAGACCAAAGAAGCTTTTTTTCATTAGAGAAGTTTTACATTTTACAAGGCACAGTTCATTTTCATATTGAGCACGCATCGGAGTTTTCTTTACTAAACAAAATTTTTTGAAAAAATGTGGATTTATTTTAACAAATAGTGCAGCTTCTAGGATATATAAAGCGGGTAGAGGTAATATTTTTAACTTTTTAAAATATGGAATGCAGCTATCAGTTGTTTTTAAACCACACATGCACCGTAAGCATCTTTTTTGCATCCTAAAAACAAGCTCCCTATTTGTTGATTGTCCCCAAAAAATAAGACCATACCGCAGAACTGAGCCAACTAGTCCATGATATGCCGTTAATAGTGTATCAGTATTTACTTTCTTCGAAAGTTGAAATAACAAATATGCTGATTTGCTCAATCGCTTGCAAATTTCCTCCAAATGAGGTTTCCAAGTCAGTTGATCATCCACAGTTATCCCTAAGAATTTAGCAGTACTAACTTCTCCTATTTCGTGATTACCTTATGCAATATTAACTAGCGGCTTCTCAAGCCGTTGGCGAAAGTGCATAATTTTGGTTTTATTTAAATTAATTATAAGATTATTATCATTTAGCCATTTTATTATTTTATTTAAAGAATTATTAATGTCATTTTGATAATTTATTGGATTATTACATTCTATAATAGCCGTGCTATCGTCCGCAAAGAGCACCATTTTTTGCCCTATAGATTTTGGAAGGTCATTTATATAAATTAAGAAAAGGGGTGGTCCCAGAACGCTACCCTGAGGCACACCATATTTTATGTACCTTGGTTCAGAGGTATATGTGGTTTCTAATTTAGTTGTCAGACATATCCTAGAGATTTCCGTACATTGTAATCTGTCACTTAGGTATGATTCTAGAAGCTTTAGGATGTTTCCTCTAACGCCATAACCATGTAATTTTTGCAATAAAATATTATGATCTACAAAATCGAACGCCTTCGTCATGTCTGTGTATATCGCACAAACATGTTTTCTCTTATCAACAGATGTCAGGACACTTGATAGCAGGTCAAACAGTGCCATATTAACATTGACATTTTTTCTAAATCCCTTTTGTTCTTTACAAAATAATTTAAATTTTTCGAAATAAACATAAATGGAATTATAAATTACTTTTTCGAATATTTTTGAAAATACCGGAATTTTGGCAATTGGTCTATAATTTTTAACATCGGTTCTGTCATTTCTTTTAAAAAGGGGCTTAATGATTACTTTCTTTAAACCATTTGGGAATATACCATCAGTGATACAGAGATTGATTACATGTGTTAGTGGTGGCGCAATAACTTCCTTGACATATTTTATTACTTTAGTTGATATGCCATCGTATCCAACAGTATTTGTGTTCTTAAGGCTACTAATTATTTTAACTATGTCATCTTCTGCAACAGGCAACATGAATAATGAATGTGATGTCAAATTTTCATTAATAGGTTTTTTCGTCGATGCACAATTCGTTTGTTGATTGTTTTCAACAGCGTCAATAAAATATCTATTAAATTCATTAGCTATATCCATTGGGTGCGTCAAAATTAAGTTATCTTTAGCTATAGATAATATTGGTTCTTGGGGCAGACAAAATTTAGATTTGTTTATTACTTGCCAGGCCGCTCTTGATTTATTTTTTGAAATATTTATAAAGTGGTTATTTTGGGCTTTCTGGGTTAATTTTATTATTTTCCTGTACAGCGTAGAATATTTTTTTAAAACAGTTTTAGTTTTCGAATAAGGATTTAGTCTATACGCCCAGAGTAGCTGTCTCTGTTTTTTACTACATAATTTAATTCCATGAGATAGCCATTTAGTCTTTTTGTTAGTGTATATAGTCACATATTTTTCCGGAAAGCATAAACGATATAATAACGAAAAATCTTCATAAAATTTTTCGTAAGACTCGTTCGCATCTTTGGCGTTGTATACTTGCAGGAAAGATAAACACTTTAAATGTTTCTTGAATTTGGATAAATTACATGCCGAGATATCCTGTTTTTTAGTTTTCCAGAATTTAAGCGTACAGACCTTATTGATAGGTACTTTGAGTAACTGGGAAATGTGATCCGAGAGAACTAGATCCATTGTTTCTGCTTTGCATCCCTTTCGGTAGGAGTGTGCAAAATTGTCGATGCAAGAATTACTACTTAATCTGGTTGGTTTATAAAGAGCAAGCTTAAGATTAAATTGTAAAAGAAAATTTTCAAATTCCAATGTAGTTTTGTTTCTTTTTAATACATCTATATTGAAGTCTCCTGTTAATATTATATTTTTATTTGTAACTGAATGTATTTTTCGTAATATATCGTCTAGTCTCTCATAAAACACGTTATAGTTATATTTAGGTATTCTATAAACGCAGATAATTATAATCTTGTGAGATATCAGTTCTATACCACAGCATTCGAATACACCTGTCACTGATTGTTTTGCTATTTCTGTTAACTCTTTACAATGTATTCCTGATCGAACAAATATACAGGTTCCTCCTCGTTTAATATTTCTCGAAAAGCAGGCAGTTAGACAGTAATTGGGCAGATGTAGCAGGTTCTCGTAACCTGTTTCAACAAAATGCTCAGTGATACATATTACATCTATATTGATTCCCTTATTATAAAGCTCTTCTAACTTAATCGTCAGTAAGTCCGATTTATTCATTAGTCCTGCAATATTTTGATGAAGAATATTAAGGTAATTATTATAGAAAAAACTGATTTTCTGTTTGTGATGGTATATCAGTTACCAATTCTGCTTGGTTTTTCTGGGAACAATCAACCCCCGAGTGAGTGGCAATCATGGTGTTTAAGTTTAGGATAAGGTCTTGCAAATCTGACATAACAATATTTAAGCCTTTATTATTTAAACTTCCACATCGACGGCTGTAAGTGTCAAAGGTAAATGGAAGGTTAAGATTGGAATCCAGTATGACCGCATATTAACTTAGCCTTTTGGCCGTCAACTGTCTCTTAAGATACAGGTATACCCTAGTTTAAGAGACAGGGAAACGTATATTGTCTACAGATGTACCATGTACTTCATAAATTTGCTCTATCATATATAGTTCATAAACTTGTAAACTATCTTGCTGTTACTAGTTTAAGTTCTTCTTCGCACCATCTGTAACCTTTTTGTTCAATAAACAATTATTATTATTATTATTATTATATTTATATGTCTCCACATCCATGTAAATCAAATTATTGAAAGTAACTATACGGCTGTTGAACATTAGATTACCATTATACATATATTTAAACGTCGGCAGACATATTATAAAATTTGTGTGACTTAACGTTTGTAACTTTTCGCGAGTAAACTTAACTAATTCTATATAATTATGCGTTTTCCTGAAATCCTCCTCGCCAATATAAATAATACAGAAATCAGAATGTGTAAAATTTCGCACTTTTGTATCAATATTGTTTAAAATATGTTTTAATCCACATTTAGGCGTGCGGTAGTGACACATGTTGTAGTTACTCATGTAGGAGCTTTCCCTCATTGTATTCAGACTATCAGACGTTTCACCACTTAGAATACAAATTTTAGGTTTTACAATTTTTCTTCCGATAATACCGTTGGGTGACATTTTGGGGCTTTCAGTGCTTGTACTGATTTTTATTTGAGGTGTGCAGTGATCCATCGTAGTTTCTAAGGTTTGTGTCTGTTTTGTCTTCGTGCGAGTAATTTCTAGTACATTCTTCTTCGGAGTTTGGATCTTTTGCTTAACTGGGCTGTTAGCAATATTTTTATAAATTTCATTTTTCTTTAATAATTTGTTATTTATTTGCTTCAAGTTAGTATTTTCCAAAGATAATATTTCGATTTCATGATGTGCACTTTTTAGTTCAGCTTTAAGATTTTCTATCTCCTTTTTAAACACGTTTATTTGTGTTTCATTCTCGTCGTCTGACATTTCTGGCATGCTGTTAGTAGTGCAGTCTAATGTTTGGGAGATGACTTCACTACTGTCATTATTTGGTTCCGAGTTTGTGCGAGTGCGCCGGAACGTGATATTATCCACGATATTTTCAAAGAAACTCATACTGGTAGATGAATTTAAATTTTGAAGTCACTCAAAAATAATCTCAGGTCGTAAGATTCGAACGCAGGACCTCGCTGATGCCAATCCGTTACATATACCGCGGGACCAGGCGTACTGTACTGAGAGTGGCGAAATTGTCGATCTAGTAACTCTTTATCAATGTAAGTCTTCGCCGTGACAACAGATGTCACTTATTTCAATTATTATTGCAGTTATGTATTATTTTAGGCTGTTAACACTATTGAAGCGGTGGCAACATAAATTAACATTGGTTCATGTAATTTAAGCTAGATGGCGTTGTAGTGCTGGAAAACGTTTGAATAAAAAACGATCTTCGTAGTCGAAATTTGAATTGGTCAATATTGATCGTAATAATTGTTATCCTTTTGAAGACTATTGCATTGATTAATGCAAAGGGATCACATTTAGCACCATTACACTTTATTTCTTGGGTTTAAAGTATGTTTTCACTGTTAGATTAAGTCATACTTGTCACTGTTTACGTGATTTGAGATTCAATGTTTATTTAGGAATCCGACACTATTCACCGAGAATAACACTGACACCGTTAGTTCGTATGTCCAGTTACACTTTTAGTTACAATACACAGTCTTTAAGCGAGTTTTAATAGTTTTAATAATTATTTTAGTGCGAGCACAACTTTGATCAATGTTTACTAGGCAGCGCCACCTGGCGGAGTAATGTTTAATTCAAATAAAATTTAATTTAATTTTAATCTAATTTAATTTTTTTTAAATTTATATTGCGCTAATTTTAATTAAAAATGTTTTGCACCAAAAACATATCTGTTTGTTACACTATAAGTATCACTATATTGTGGATAATTGTGTTAAATTTTAGATGTTTAAATCTGTAAGAGGAATGCGCCGATGTCTGTCACACAGTTAATACTAGCACAGACATCGCCGTTTACTCTATCTTTTAAAAAGAATAACATAATTTTGTATACTGTTTTTAAATAGGATAGATCAATTGTACCCACTTTTCTGTTAATAAAATATTATTATTATTATTATTTTAACATGACTCTCACTAGGACTGATGACCTGGTGTAGATTGCAGCGATCCGCTAGATGCAAGACGCATGGGACCGGTCAATGTGCCGACACTTTGGGGAGACCTATGTCCTGCAGTGGACGTCTTTCGGCTAAAATGATGACGATGTTTATTAAATCCTATTCGGCGATTTCATGAAAAAAACAGGAGCTTCCCCCCGAAGTACAAAAATAAATAAACTCTTAACATAAACTAAACTAACTAAAGTTTCCTTCACATTGATAACTTAATCAACACATAACTAAATTCCTAAACTAGTTAGTTCTTATGAACACCGCAGCACATTTAAGCAGATATTTGTATCCTCATTTCAAGGAAACTCATAACGCTAACCCAAAACTTGAATCCCGAAGGTTATCAAAATAACTTCCTAACACTTTGATTACAGTTATGTGTGATAACTTTGGCTATTGCATAAGGTACTCACGGACTGCTCATGAGGAAATCTCGTGAGGAAAGCTTTGAGTATAAAATGTTGGTGGCTATAAGAGTAGGGGAAGACTAAGAACTGATGGATGGACTCTGTGAAAGATGATATAATGGCTGTAAAGGAGGCGACGATTTATAGATGAGTACGGAATAATCAGAGATGCGAGGACCCAAAATAAATTGGTATATCGTCAGGAGAATGATGAAGATGACTTACGGACTTCTCATATTTACTTATCCGTATAGGCATAATTATGTAAAAATCAATTGACGATTATGTTCCTACCCTCAAATTACAAATCTATATAAATAAATAGAGAAGTCCTGACTGACT
This sequence comes from Diarsia mendica, assembly GCA_949316265.1. Taxonomy (NCBI): domain Eukaryota; kingdom Metazoa; phylum Arthropoda; class Insecta; order Lepidoptera; family Noctuidae; genus Diarsia; species Diarsia mendica. The sequence continues at coordinate 208,150 of OX438917.1, forward strand.
GACTCATCAACACCCAGTCCAAACCCTTGGACCTAGATAGCTGAAATTCTGCACAGAGGTTTCCTTTATAATGTAGACAAGGAATAAGGAAAGATTTTTCAAAATACAACCCCTAAGGGAGTTAAATAGGGGATGAAAGTTTCGTCATTTCCACGCGGGCGAAGCCGCTGGCAAAAACTAGTCTGAAATATAATGACATTAATGTGATGTAATAAATCCCGGTTCAAATTTTCGTGTCACGTAAAAGGGTGCCAGTTTTCATGGAACGTTACTCCCGAAAGAGATATGAATGAATGCGGTTGTTCCCTTAAAGGGTAATATGATTTTGAGGAAATGTGGTCATGTCAAAGATTTTGCCATCCCTAAGGAGCTATGGAATGGGGAGATCTGATGATAGACTTACGGGATGAAAAAGTTTTGGTAAAAATATGTTAGAGCTAGTTAAGAGCAGTGGTGGCCCAGTGGTGGTGGCCCTGACTTACGAACAGGAGTCGTGGGTTCGAACCCCGTCAGGCACATTACTTTGTGTAATTTATTTCATCACCACTGTTCTCAAAACGGTGAAGGTAAACATCGTGAGGAAACCGGCATGTATTTGAACCAAAAAAAAATCGAAGATATGTGACATCTACCAATCCGCACTGGGCCCGCGTGGTAGATTATAGCCTATCCCTCTCCTAGAGAGGAGGCCTGAGTTCCTGCAGTGGAAACATTATAGGCTGATGATGATGATGAAAAATATGTTTATAAAAAACCTATGCGATTCAATCCTCTTCAATCTTCCTGCCCGTGTCACATGTTACTTGAGGTCGGTGGTGATTCTCCTGTCTCAACCATTACGCTATCATTAACTTTTTTTTCTTTCATAGCATTCTTCAAGCAATCCAACCATCGTTTCCGCACGTTGTATACATTGTCTTTTTATACAAAATCTGCAACTAAACCGCTACTACTTTATGGATCTTTATTATATTTTTGTTTTATTTTATTTTATTCTTTTTGGAAAACCTACAGCTAATACAAACAATGTACTTAAACAATAAACATTTGAGCAATAAGCATTTAAGCACGGTTTGCTCCAGGAGTTCTTTAAATCTGATCTTCGTTGGTCTAGTCGTCACAAGCGCTGCTCGTGAACATGAGAGCCAGGGTTCAATTCCTGGGTCAGGTAAATTGCTATTGGGTTTTTCCATCTGTAATTTCTCGGTTGATTGCAATAGGATCGCAAATGCAACAACCCCATGTAACAAAATGGGATTTAAAAATAACTGGTGAATTGTGGGTGTACTATTAAGTACAACTCTGCCTATTCCTTCGGGGATTACAGGCGTGATGTTCTGTGTTCTTTGTAACATACTTACATGGACACAAGTGTAAAGGTTGGGTATAGAGGAGAAGTAAACGCTCTGACTGCTGGTTGACAACTGCCTCGTTTATTAGTAATTATTGATATTTAAGTACACGTGTAACATACATAGGTATAGGTATACATTAGAATACAGCTTATACACTACACCTTCCCCGAAAGGAAATAAAATAAAATAATATGAAAGTATTATTTTGTTTTATGATATAACATGAGTAATATTTAATAAACATTTTAGTACAGTATGCTTACAGTTTTGCTTATTTCTATCAAATTGTATAATAGTATGTAAGTAAAAGAGTACAAAGCTTAATATGCTAAAATTAACAAGAAAATATTATGAATAATATAGCTTAGTCCTATTCTTATGAACTAAATCAATTTTCCCATTGTCTTTCAATATTTCAACATTTGGCGAAACATCTTTGATAACTAAATATGGTCCATTATAAATACTTTGTAGTTTGGTTCCAGTCTCGTTTTTCACAAGTACCAAGTCATTTTGTTTATACGTAATTGGATTACACTTTAGATCATGCCTTTGTTTTCTTAATGATTTACTTTCAACTAAATTATCATACGCTTCTTTTTGCGATGTCTGCAATCTGTATTTCAATTCTAAGGGATAATTATCATAGTTATAAAGAGGGTCTACTGATTTTTGTCTTAAATTGGATGGTATATTACATCTTTTTCCGAATACTAGTTCGAAAGGCGTAAATTTAGTTGCGGTGTGAACTGAAGTATTATAGGCAAAACACCAAAAGGGTAACCATGTACTCCATGAACTCGAATGGTTATTCGTTTGAATTCTTAGAAAATTACCCAAACTTTTATGAGTATTTTCTAGAGAACCTATTGTTTCATGATGGTATGCAGTTGAGTTTAAAGTCGTTACATTAAGAAGTTTACATGTCTCTTTAAAAATAGATGACATAAATTCAGTTCCTCTATCAGTAGCTACTCTAGCGGAAATACCAAATCTAAGTATAAAATTATTAACAAAGGTTTTCGCTATTTCCTCAGAACTTTTAGATTTCATTGGATAGGCTTCTACATATTTACTTAACTCACACTGAATAGTTAAAATATATGAATTATTAAAATCATCGCGATGTAAGGGTCCTACTACGTCTAGGAAAACTTTTTCCATCGCCGAATTGGCTGTCGTTGTAACAACCAACGGCTCCTTAACATAATGAGAACTATGTTTTTGTTTTTGACACTTGTCACATTTCTTAATAAATTCTTTTACGTCTCTTTCAAGACCTGGCCAAAAATAATATTTCTTGATGTTATTATACATTCTTCTTATACCAGCGTGGCCACTTGTTGGTAGAAGATGAAAATCATTCAATATTACTTTTCGGTCGTCTTTGTTTTGAATAATTCTTACGTCATTTAAAATACACAATCGCAGTCCAGTCCAGTTCCTATACGACTTAATTTCCGTAATTATTTTTTTAATAAATTCATCGTAATTTTGTCTTCATAAAATTTAATTCGTGCACGTTAATTTTTTCACAAAAATATTTCAGTTCCCTCACAAATGCGGCTGGCGTCAATTGTGATTGGGAAACTGGATTAATAAATAAAGTCATTCTCGATGACGAATAACAAAATACGTTATTTTCTATTTCTATCTCATTTGCCCTACGTAGGTTATTTAACTCATCATATTCTATAAATTTTAGTTCTATAGACATCCTCGATCTACTATGGATCTCCACGACTCTAGATGGGTCTCGCATGCCAAATAAGTAAACTAGTGGCTTATGGTCGGTTTCAATTACAAATGTCCGGCCATATAAATAGGGGCGAAAATGTTTAACTGCCCATACTATCGCTAACAGTTCTTTCTCCACAGTAGCATAGTTAATTTCGGCTTTATTTAAATTTCTACTCGCGAATGCTATTGGTTTCCTATTGTCATTACATAAAACTGCGCCCAATGTATATTTGGAAGCGTCGGTTTGTAGTATGAACTTACAATTGCTAGTAAAGTTAGGGTACTCAAGTATAGGTGGGCTCGAAATTATTGACTTTAAAGTGCAAAAAGCGGTTTGACATTTTTGATCCCATATGAATAATGCATTTTTCTTATTTAGCTGTGTTAAGGGATACGCTATATTGGCAAAGTTTTTAATGAATTTTCTGTAATAGTTGGTAAACGCGACAAATCTAATTACTACTTCAATATTTTTCGGAACTGGCCAGTTACTTAAAGCACGTATTTTCTCAGGATCAGGTAAAACACCTTCGCTCGATATAACATGTCCTAAATATAATATGTCCTTTTTAAGAAAGTTACATTTATGAGGATTTAACTTTAAATTGACCTGACGCAATCTATTAAAAACATCTATGAGATTTTTGTTATGGTTTTGTAATGAATTTCCAAAAATAATAAGGTCATCTAAATATACTAAGCACTTTTCGTAGGTCAAACCCGACATTGCAACAGTCATCATTTTTGAAAAGGCATTAGGGCTTGTTTTTAATCCCATTGGCATTCTCGTCATCTGGTATTGTCCTGATACGGAAGCAGTACTTTTATCCACGCTACCCGGAACTTTATATTGTCCAGAACAGAATGCTGTATATTTCCGACTTTCGGGATCAAGGTCACATTGGTAATACCCATTGGAAAGGTCAAGAGTAGAAAAGTATATAGATCCTGAAAGGGAATCCAAAATTTCAGTTATATTAGGTAGAGGAAATTTGTCGTCTTGTATAATGTTATTTAATTTCCTATAATCAATTACCAAGCGCCAATTCTTATTGCCTGTATTGTCTACCTTTTTAGGGACCAATAACAATGGACTTGACCATTCTGATTGACATGGTTCGATTATACCTTCCCGTAACATGTTACTAATCTGCTTATTTAGTCCAGTACAATAACGCGTTCAGAGTGTTGATGGGGCTGCCGCGCTACTGCAGTGCTTCCGGCATGTTCGCAGAAGCGGGCATAGATGGCTTTCACGCCATCATGCGCAAGCGATGCGCCTCCATCATGCGCAGGGTACGCGGCAGCCCCAACAGCATCCTGAGCACTATAGCGGACAGGTGGGACAGTCCCATACTGGGCCATTGGGTACGCCTACATGCCTCCGTGGCTTTTAATAACTAATTTTTATGTAAGTTATTATTTCAATTTCAATTATGTAATTTATAATTTAATTTTCAATTATTTGTGGTTTATAGTTTAATTTTCAATTATGTAATTTATAGTTTAATTTTCAATTTAGTAATATATTTTATGATTGTTTTAATGTGCCTACTAACATAGTTCATAAGTTGCAATTGTTACTAACCTTAATGGATATATATATTTTATGATTGATTTTTGTGCCTACTAACATAGTTTATAAGTTCTCATTTTTACTAACCATAATGGATCATTGATGTCTGACATTGAATAAATTATTATTATTATTATTTACTTCATGTTTTTGCGGATGTGGTATTCTGTACGGTTTACTAAAGACTGGTTGAGCATGGGGTTGTAAATTAATTTGATGTTTGTAAATGTTTGTTGTCGTTAGCTTATCACCTGGCAATAAAAATATATCAGAAAATTTCGCACAGATATTTTCAATCGTGATTTGCTCTTCGTCGTTCAAATGATTTAAATTTAGTAAGCTAAACAATTTTTTAACACGGTCTGCGTTCAAATTCGTATACTGTTCAAACGTACACAAATTATAGTCACTAATTTTATGTAAAGTTGGTTTAATAGTATTAAGGTGAACCTCACTTTCATTTGTATTTAGGATTAAAATAGGTATCATACCATTTACGGGTTTAACTAATACGCTAGCAATGAATATTCCTTCTTGTAATTCAGATGAGCAAACAAGACACTCTTCGGTAATGTGAGTAGGTATGTAATGAATTGATTCGGTCCTTGGCGGCAAAGTGAAATTATAATTAAACGTTGACCTTTTCGATTTTAAAGGCAAAATTACTTTCTCATTACTGTTGTTATTATTTAATGTTAAAGTTCTACAACTAATGTCTAATATTGCATTGTATTTCGTAAGATAATCCTGTCCTAAAATAGCATGTGCCATACACGGTAACGATTTATAAACATAAAACTTATGATTAAACAAATGTCCTCTATCATTAGAATCGCTTAGTGTTAAATAAACATATCCTATTGCTTCTATTGTACCACCAATTCCGCTTATGTTAATGCTCTCTTTATGGATTGGTATGTTTAATTCAATAACATGTTTATATTTAATGGCACAAATTGATGCGCCGGTGTCAACTAAAAATAAGTAGTTATGTTTATCTACGTATAATTCTATGCAACAATGACTATTATTTGCAAATACAAACCCATTATTCACGAAAAAACTTGCTCTGCTCCCCATTTGAATTAGTTTTTGTGGGTTCGTCCTCGTTTACAACGTGAATGTTTGCATCACTACGTTGCACGTTCCGTTGATAACCTCTAGGGTTGTTGTTCCTGTTATTAGAATGATAGTACGTACCTCGATTCTGTTTAGGCTGTCCACGACTATAGTTCTGGTACGGACGACCACGGCCTCGGTAGAAAGTCGTACCACGATGGACGGTAGGCCTACTAAAATTATTAGACGTGGAGGCACCTCGAAACTGGCGGGTGCCTCTAGAAAAACCTCGATAACGCTGACCTTGATAGTAATTATTACGGTTCCTACTATAAGATAATACATTTTCAGACTGAGACGGCATTGCAATGGTCTCTTCATCTATTGCTGTTTGTACAGCGTCCTTTAAGGATTCAAACTTTTGTGCAGCTATTATCGTACTGAGTCTTCTATTACGTAATCCGTCGGCAAAACGTTTAATTGCTTGTTTTTCGTTTAGTGGCTGTAAAAACTTGAGATTTTCGGTTTTGCCTTCGGCTTGAGCTATAGATAAATCCATAAATAGCTCAGTCAACTCCTTACCGTAATCATTAATCGACTTTTGATCTTGTCGCAAAGTTTGAAGTTACTTTGCAAGGCGACGGAACTCTTCTTAGGCAGAAGAATCGTACGCATATCAGTTAGTAATGCTTCAATAGATGGATAGTCGGACTTAAGTCTTAATTTCGCTTGTTGCGAGAGACGACTTTTTAAGACAAAGTTTACTAAACTTAATTTACACTGTTCGGTTTCTAAGGTAGAGCTATAGTAATCTATACCATCAATTAATTGACGAGTCGTCGATTCCTCATTATTCAAAACTGGTAACAAACTCAGGGCTACTTTTAAATTAAACTCCATTTTGGATTCGAGATTTGATGTTAAGCCAAATTGTTCACAACTACCCTTAACAGTTTCACGTATATGTAACTTATTACAAAACTCTTGTATTTGAGAATACAACTCTGCTATTTTATCACAATGCGATTTAATCAATGACAAATTTTCACCACTAAATTTCTTATCATCTATTTGTCTCGTAATGCTTGGAAGTAAAACAGAGTAACTTCTAAACACAATAGTTGCTTCAGTCAGCTTTTCTTGCAAACGCTCTGGCGTCCTCCTTTCTAAACTTAGTTTATATAAATTATCTTTAATTTTTTTCAATTTTTCATAAGCTGAGCTGAGCTCATGAGCCATAATTTGTCATATTAAAATGAAATAACTAGCATACTCTTAATAACTAATAAAAGGTTACATACATCGGGTTACCATAGTTCAACGCATTTTCGCCGGTTTCCATTCACTTTCACGCACAGAACGCACTTTTATCACTTCACTTTTACGTTATTCTTACGATTCACACATTCGGTTTAAGCACGAACTCTTCTTTAGGAAGTGATGGCCCGGAACTGTTTGAACACGACGTACACCTGGTATTGAACGCCGAAAATCTATTTCCTTCTGCAGTTCCTCGACGACCACGGCGAGAAAAGGAATTTCTCAAAGTTTGACGAAGTATCTGGTCATTAATCCACGTATGATGGCAGTTCTTGTAGCACTTGTACAGGAAATAGGCTGCCAATATCAGCAACAAACCCAGAATTATCATCATAACGATGCTTATTGCAGAAAGATGAAATTGTAGCTGGTCGGCAGTAGCCACATTAGACGATCCAATGCCATTCTGGTTTATTATAACTTCTTCTCGTTTTGGAGTATTAGAATTGCACATTGTAAAACTTTTTTATGAAGGTTCTCGAACAAAATTCAATAACGCAACGTACACTTAGAACGAGAGTCTGTACCACCCACGAAGTGCGGCTGCCTCGCGACCCGACACCCCATGACCAAACATGGCAGGGTCGCCATGTAAAGGTTGGGTATAGAGGAGAAGTAAACGCTCTGACTGCTGGTTGACAACTGCCTCGTTTATTAGTAATTATTGATATTTAAGTACACGTGTAACATACATACGTATAGGTATACATTAGAATACAGCTTATACACTACAAAGGCTTACTAGTCATTGTCCATAAACATGGTAATTTGTCTGTGTTACGCACTTTCGCTTACACAACGCTTTAATAATTCATGAAATCTCTGTCGAAAGCACGAACAGCTGCTTCACTCTATTGGATTATGATGTATCTTGTTAGGAGCAACATTTTGTAAACATAGTACGTTATGTGTATGTGTGTAAGGTCGTTTATTAGTTGATCTACATGTTAAGGCACGCGGGACATACAAAATGAGAGGCTATGTGATATAAGGCTTGTAGTGGGTTGAACGCTTTCGACAAAAGTTTCTAGGAAATGAAAACTGGGACAAAGAGGATTGTCCAGTTTTCAGAAATTGTGTTAATTGCAAAACCATTTCGGGGAATAAGGTCTTTAATTATTTATTTCTCGTTAAAATGAAAAATACTCTACATTCATTACTTAACTTGTAACGGGATATTCACCATGTTTGCTATTTGTTTCGAGTTTCCGATATTCCGGTGCTGTTGCAAACACCATGAAGACGGATAAACTGATGTTTTTGCGGGTAGATGTGTCAGATACCGTAGCAAGTGTTAAAATTAATGGTAGTTACCATGTCAGTTTAAAAACTTTATACTCTACATTCATCCTTACATAGTATAAAACAAAGTCGCTATTTTTGTCTGTTTGTCTGTATGCTTAATTAAATCTTTAAAACTACGCAACGGATTTTGATGCGGTTTTTTTTAATAGATAGAGTGATTCAAGAGGAAGGTTTTAGTATATAATTTGAACGACATCCACGCGGGTGAAGCCGCGGGCATCAGCTAGTTTATAATATTTTTGACACCTACAGACGCTACCACAGAATCCAGATGTTTTGAGCTCTATTCGAGGACGACATTTAGTGTCTGATCGCAACAAAGTTAAGTCGTCCCGGAAATGTTCCTGATTCATTGTGCTCCGTGTTAAATTGTGATATCAAGTAATTTGTTAGTTTAATAAAAACAGTGTATTGATTGTGTTTTCATTGCACAAAACCCTCTCTTCTGCCCTTTTTTTGGTGTATGGTAAATCATCAAATGACTCATCCCGCTTTGGGCGCAGAGGAAGGTATTATGAGACTTCTTCTGACTAAAAACCACCCATGCCATTTGTCTTCCGGGGCCGCGGTATCTCCTTCGAACATTCGACAACCCCGGCAGAGAACTCATCTTCTGCCTACATTATGCTCGAGTCTAACGGAATAACTCCTGACAATTCATATAAAAGATATCATGTCCATCTACGATAACCTCGGAAAACTATTCAATAGTGTTGGCGACGCATAACAACCTCATTTGTAACTCTTTAGTTTTTACTATTTTTATGTTATTTTTTTTTATCGTCATGTCATCTTGTTCCTTTTGTTTATGTATGTCAGTCTGTGTGTTCCAATAAAATTCTGCTAATATTTCGGTCTATTTTTCTTGGTTGAGCTCAAAAGTAATCCATAGTCCACAAATAGTATCATATAATTATGTTGTATGATTGTATATCCTTACGCAAGCGGTATTGCCCTGTAATTGAGTTGCAAAGGTCAGCTCTCGGTCAAACGTACTGAATCCCGTTTAACCTACTTTACGAGGACCTCTGTCGGTACTATAATGGAAGTAATAGAAATTAAAATAGGCTGGGAAAGGCATAACACCGTGTATATTCATTAAGGGTCGACTTTTTAGATGATTATCCCACTGTAACACAAATTTTTACATTGAATCTCTTTCTTTATCGTGTTGTTAGGTCCAAAATGCCCACTTTAGCAGATCATAATATGAATTGCGTTAAAAAGTGTAAAATTGACCTTTCATAACAGTAACTGCGTCTGCGACCCTCTGGTGTTGAGAGTTTTATGCCATCCATGTGCCTCCGAATTGGCTTTACATGCTGTATATTATATTGAAACAGTTTACTGTTTACTGTCGAGAAATATCTCTTAGGCATGCTGGTTTTCTCGTGATTTTTTCTACATATGGCTGGAATAAAGCAAGTGATAACAAGCATTTCACTGTCAAGAACTTTAGACTTATGATTTGGCAGTTCGACGGTCTATTACTACTTAAAAACACCGTCCCTTTTTTCTTGAATATTACATGAATATAGAACTGAATGACAGACAAAACGTATTAAGTGCAATATCTACGCGATAAACACGATTGTCTCTCTCTCTGGTTTACTCCCTTAAATGTTTTATAACTTAGTAACAGATAGAATAATATTAGTTCAATTAATTGGTTTGGTTTGTTTTTGTAGTGATCTAGATTAAGCCCTACTAGGCACACCTTTTTATTGTCTCTAATGTTCATGCATACCTGTTATTTGCATGATTGCTAAAATGTCAATTTTTGTTGTTATCTAATTTGAATTGTAAGTGATTGTGCTGTTGGTGTGCTTATTATAAATAAATAAATAAAAAAACCGGCCAAGAGCGTGTCGGGCCACGCTCAGTGTAGGGTTCCGTAGTTTCCCGTCCGTCACAATGATAAATACAATACGTCAAAAAGTGTTCCCACTTTATGAGTTTAAAGGTGGGTATCCATTATGTTTTTTTTTATTTTTTTTTATATATATTTTTATGTTTTTTTATTTCACTTTCAAAATGATTTTCCTAGATATTTCCTAAAAAGTTCTACTTTTCAGATTTTTTTCATATTTTCTAAACTTATGGTTCAAAAGTTAGAGGGGGGGGGGGACACATTGTTTTTTACTTTTGAAGCGATTATTTCCGAAATCGTTGACATTATCAAAAAATTATTTAAGTAAACCCCTATTCATTTTTAAATACCTTTCCAACAATATATCACACGTTAGGGTTGAATTTAAAAAAAAATCACTTCCCACTTTACTTACAGGGGGGCCACCCTAATAAAACCTTTTTTTCCATTTTACCACTTTGTCGGCGTGATTGATACACGTATTGGTACCAAATTTCAGCTTTCTAGTGCTAACGGTCACAGAGATTAAGCGAGGACGGACGGACGGACGGACGGACGGACAGACAGACATGGCGAAACTTAGGGTTCCTAGTTGACTACGGAACCCTAAAGACACTGAACTTTTTGAAATTGACGGATTTTCATGTATTCCTGAACATTTATTGATACTTCTTTACCCCATGTACATAAAATCAGCATAAAGCAGAGTTCGGAAATCTAAAAATATTCGAAATTGAACCGGATATACGGGCTTCAGCCGGATGATTCGTTATATCCGCCCTAGTATTGGAGACGTCGTGATATCCGTCTTTATGAGTGACTTCTACGACAGATTTGTGAATGACATACGGACAGGAAAGATATTAGGTTAGTTATTATTAACTTGTTTCACTTTTGTATAGTATTATTTAGTTTAATCCTAAGGTTGACTGGTAGAGAATGTATGTATCACTATTTAATTGTGCATAAAGTTTAAATAAATAAATACATGTTATTTAATTTTTGTTTATTAGGGGGAGGTCCCTGAGAACCTCGTACAATTTTTTTTCCTAACCTCATTTGCACCACGATTCACGACGAACGAGTCAGCACTGGCTTTTGGCACTACCCTCCCGCTCTTCACTTGGGAGAAGCTTCCTAACCGCGACATAAGCAACAAATTGGCGTGCTTCTTCGCACCGATTCAATGTCTGTCCGGCTTTAGGACCCGTCCGGGCTTAGGGGACTTTCCCTATAACATTTATAACTTAAACATAACTGATAACAGAGACTATGAGAGGGAATGGGCCATAATCCACCACGCGGGCCCAGTGCGGGTTTGGTAGATGCCACATGTCTTCGACTTCGATTTTTGGTTCTAAGGTAATGCCGGTTGTCTCACGATGTTTTCCTTCAATGGAGGTACGTCATCCTTTGCAGCAGTATGTCCATTGACCTTCAATTGTAGGCTGGCGCTGCGCCAAGCGTCGCGATCGCAATCATTATTGTTCTTCTAAAGCATAATAAAATCTTAAGCGTGTTGTCGTTTGTTTCTGTCAACCCCCTATCATCATCATCTTGATGGTTCTAACTGATGTTATTAGAGGTTATTGACCTTTTTTATTTTATTTATTTATGCACGCACAAAATACAAAAAAAAGGATAAGAACATAACAAATAGAAGCCTGCTTATTTCAAATGAAATTAATTAATTCTTATTAATTGATTTTAAGTTTCGTCTGGAAATGTCAAAAGTCATTGACTAAGGTTTGTTATTTTAGTTTTAATAAGTGGTTTGATGCTGCTGACTTTTGATGGTACAATTCGTGAGAGCTGGGGCCCAATTCTGTAAAATAGCTAACTTATCAATAGTGTGTCGGTTGTGTCTCAATAGACTACTCATTGACATTTGGTATTCTACAAATATTTATGGTCATTGACTTGCCACTGTAGTGACATTGAAACGCCATAGTAAAGAATTGTTAAAAAAAATACGTAACCTCAAAATGTTCAAGTGGGAAAATCCGTCTAATTTCGAAGGGGCTAAATCGTCATATACAGGAATTACCCCATTGCAGATGTCGTCAACCTTTTCATCCTTCCTATTTTTAGTTTATACTTTGAAAGTCCACTGGTAACTAACAATTGGGTGTTTGACTATTATTTTTTTTGTAATTATTTTTACAAAAACAGTTTCACAACATAAAGGAATTTACCAATTAATGAATTAATAATACTTATACATCAAGGCGTTTTACAGTTTTCGTCAAAAAAGTATTTTTAAACACTAAATTCATGTGCTTTATGAACGAGACACTACTCATCCGGGGCAGCGACTGTGTCGTTATTAGGAAGAAGAAACCGACTCCTGAAATACAGATATTTAATATCTAGCTCTGGAGTCAGGGCTTCACAAATATTGTATAGAAATGTTTTGCAATTAAAGGATTTATTATTATTATTATACCTAACCGAATTCATTAAAAATAACCCTGTTTATTTAAGTTAATACCATAAATACCATTGTCATAATAAGATAGGATTGTTTCAATGTACCTGAAAAATTAAACTGATAAGTAAAAATATTTAGTTTTCAAACTTTTTAGAAAGGTTTAAAGTCCCTGGTTATAAAAATAGGCCGGATTAGCCCCCAAAAAAGATTTTAGGGAGTAAAACGTAAAATAAACCTTATTTTTATGATGTTAAAAAACATTTTTCTTCATCATCTGCATTTACTTGTTTACAAATAGCATACTTTGATAAAACGGCGTAACTCGAGGCAAATTTGCTACTAGACGGATTTGCCCCGAATCGTCGGGAAAATCCGTCTAACGACCGACTTTTAAAAAAACCTTGTTAGTTACATGTGGATGGCTGTTTTGTTGTTTAAAATGGATGTGTATACAAGAGAATAAAATTTTGTATCGCTTACAACCATCAAATTTATATTAAAGTAGTAAGTGTACCAGATTTAGTTACCTATCCAAATTCGACTTTCAAAAAAGTATGACGGATTTGCCCACATTGACCTTACATTTATTGAGTAGACACGTAGGTAGGTAGGTACCTATTTGTGCGAAGCAATCTAATCGCTGATAGCTGAACGGATGATAAATATTCGAGCTCGTTCATTGTGAATTCTTCACGCGTTTTGGGTGACCCTTCCCTCTAGGATTGTCCTCAACGCTTTGTGGATCATTTATTTTTGTCAACCTTTATAACATCTCGATACCGATACATAAATAAAATATTTTCTAGACATCGCACTTTTTTTGGTTTTGTCAGACGCAAGCAACATACTAAATAGGTAATTAGGTAGGTACCTATATGTTTAAGAAACATTAGGTGGGTAGGTATTCATGTAACGATTATAATAATGTACCGATGTACCTACCCACAGATGGGCTATTGTAAGCCTCCACAAATCCGAAAGTCAAAGACTTTTCTCTTTACCCACTCTTCAGTGATTAGGTATATTAAAAAAATATATGAAAGGCTGACCTATTATTTTAAAAGGGAAATAAGAAGGGAGAGTAGGTACACATCAAACAACTCTTTGTATTAGCTTCATGTTTTATGGAAACATTTTACCGTAAGACACAATAAAATAATGATCAAATTGAGGGATTGATGGAAAGAAAACAGGAACTTTTACCTAGCAGTGAGGCATTACACGCTTACTATTATAATGGACAAATTACTTGCTTTAGAGACTTACACCAATATTTAATATTTATAGTAGACTCACCCTCATTTTTGAACTGGGTCGATTGACGTCAGGACAAAAGGGAGACATTGTCAAATCATGTGTCTGTACCTGGCGATTGCCCATGCCCTGCGTTTTAACGAATACATTAAATAATTAGATCTATATTTGTTCTATCGAAATATTCCATAATACGCAATTTGTAAAAATAAGTAAAGCTAGAGATGTATTTCTAAGTAAATTAATTTCTTTCGCTGCACTGGCTACGTCTCGACGGCTACGACGACGTAGGCCGTACCTTGCGATCGACATAACAACAATCATAGGACTTTATCATAGGAGTTTTTTGTTTGTCCCCCACAGGAACTGATTGACGCTACCGATAGCAGAAAACTAGTAGTTCAGTTTTGGGCTGACTCAATTTAGATTGTCATTGAGATGCTAGATCTAAAAATAGACCAAGATATTATATAGTTTAGTAATTTTTGTTTAAAAGTTTTTTATTTATATAGATAACACACTTACGACCAAATCATTAGTCGTCACAGGGCCGAAAGTGTGACAACCAGTCTTACCGAAGGGAATCTTATTAGTAGGTACTAACTGCGTTGTGGAGGCCTAGCTCCATGTTTAAGGCTGGTATTCAGTTGCATCCGGTTAAACGGGAAGCCAAAATAGTCGGAAAAGGGCAGATGGTGACTAAAACATACACTCAAAATATTTGTCCATCTATTGCTTAGCCCGTAGGCCTGTTTTCAAAGATTATATCTTTATATATATAATAATTCTACTGTACGTGTGTATGTCACTGAACTCCTCCTAAACAAGAAGAGCATAGACAATCTCTAGGAATGTTGCTCAACCCAAAATTGGTTTCAGGGTTGCCATTACAAACCACTTAATAATTAATAAATTTAGTTACTAAAGTGAACAATAGGTATTAAATAGATAGATTAGATAAAACTTCATTTACTTTGCCACTCCCAAACCAACAGTTGTCCGACATTGGGGCACCCGAACGCTATCCAATCCCCGGGTGATGATATGGCTATACTGCTGATCCTGTGTTCTGAAATGCTGAGTGTGTGGATGAGATTCACGTCTGGCATCTCGTGTAGGAAGAATATGCCCGTGGAGAAACCTAGAAATTCATTATAATAATTTATTGAACAGATCATACACTCGAACTGTTGGCAAAGGCCTCCCTCCATTCCTTCCAATATTCACAATTCTGTGCAAGTTCTTTCCAATTCTCAAGAAAGACATTCAGTTCGTCCCTACATCTCCTGCGTGGTCTGCCACGACCCCGTGTAACTGTTTCAGGACACCAATCCTGAGCTTTACAGGCCCACAGCTCGTTCGGCATACGACAGACATGTCCTGACCAGTCCCATTTAAGAAGGGCAGCTTTTTGAGCCACGTCAACAATTTGCGTTTTGGAGCGCAGTATAGTGTTTCGAACACGATCGGTTAATTTTACAACGAAGATACTGCGCTCCATAGCACGTTGATTAATTAATAATAATAATGTCAAAATCAAATAAGTAAGTACAACTTAATACAAATGATGTAATTTTACTGGGTGTTAACACGATTTAATTTATTCCCCTCTGAAAAACAACATTGTCATTTGTATATGATAAAGCTATTATCGCGAACAGACCTCTATATTTTCGTTTGCAGTGTTCATTCACTTTCTATAAGTTAGTCGTCTTTGTGTAATTTATTTCATCTCCACTGCTCTCAAAACGGTGAAGGAAAACATCGTGAGGAAACCGGCATGTCTTAGAACCAAAAATTCGAAGACATGTGACATCTACCAATCCGCACTGGGCCCGCGTGGTGGATTATAGCCCATCCCAAAGAGAGGAGGCCTGAGTCCCTGCAGTGGGAACATTAATAGGCTGTTGAATCATCAACAGCCAGTCAGTTAGTCAGTCAGTAAGTTATAGGATGACTCATCATCATCAGATGATGACCATCAAGTGTATTAGAAGAAGTTTACGTACCAGTGACCAACATCTTAGTATCCCTGTGATACTGTGCGGCGGTCAACTTGACCTTGTGATGTGCTCTCCTAATGTCATCTCCTATGTAATGTCTTCCTAACTTCTTGTATAGTAAGCGTTTACTGACCGTATCTTCTGTTTTAATTTCCTTTTCAGTGGGATCTTGTTCATTGTCACTTTCCTGAAAACATTAGATAAGGTCTAAAATAATGTGTCTCTATCTGTAAAAATTATCCCATCAAAAACATTCTGTAAAAAACTAGCCAAGTCTCGATGGAGCTGCTTGTTTATCTCTAAAAAGTAATGAAATCTAGACAAAGTCGTGCCAAGTCTAAGGGTTCCTTATTGCGATTTCTTTATTATTATAGTTATTGTTCTGGTCTTATCCAGAGGTTCTCAAATAGGGGCCTGAAAATGCGGCGAAATAGTTCCAGTAAAGGATGGTACGGCAGTGTTTGCTTCGCGCTCGACTCGGCGGGGGCACTGCCGTGCCCCCAGATACTGATTTTTTAAATAAGTTATTTTAAAAAAGAGCTCTTAACAGTTGTGTGTCTATACGCCACGTAAATTGTAGGTGAATACATGTCATACAACTTTAGTACCACGCATTTAGGGGCAAGACTGAAAATTATTATTTAATTTATTCGTAGATCTGTCTTTCATCGTAAAGAAATAAACGAATGGATGAAAAGGACTTGAAGGAGAATTTCTTAAGAGATCCGACTCTCAACTCTGCCTTGTCTATTACAATATTCGAGCGTCGCGTTTCTGGGAATGCGAGCAAGATTCTGCTTTCAAGAGAGAAATTCACAACACTGACGTAAATTTTCATTCGTATACCATGAAAAATAACTTCAAACAGTAATTTCGTAGCTTCATAATAAACAGACTTAATTCTTGATTTATTAATCACCATATTTGTCAAGCCCTAATCTTTTGATGTCCCTTAATCCAAACTGAATAAATTAAACGTTCCCCATAATGCCTTATGGAAATAATTGGTGGATAAAGCCCACAGAAGCCGGCAAATGCCCACATTTCTCACATTTATTTACATTATCTGATTTCATAACCTCCAATCCGCGGCTTATCGTAAACGTTCACAAGTTGGCAAATAAATTTTCAAATAAACGATGATTAAAACTCTTGTTTTGGTAAATAATTAAACACATTAACTTCTCCTCGGAGACAGATTGTTGAACGTGAACTGATTTAATGCCCTTACGTCTGATCTCGTTATTTTATTCGCGTCGCTTATCATCTGGGTGGATTGCCTCATTATTAAGAACAGTCAGACTTCGGGTTACAACGAAAATGGAAGTGGAATTTTAAATGTGTCGTACCTACTTACCTACTGGGTCACAGTGAGGAGAATAGCTCCATGTATTTCTTCGCTAAGTGTTACTTACATTTCTCAACAGTTCAAGATTTATTTTCTCTTTTAGCAAGTTCGAGCTAATAGTTAAAACTTCCACAGTGTTTAAAAACTTAAGAGCTCAAGCTCTAAAGTTGTTTTCATTAGTGCAATCTCTTTTAATCTTGAATCAACGCGCTCTCCGCGACGGCGCTAAAGGGCCAAAGGCCCACTTGATGGTAATTCCGTTAATAGATTCCTTGCTCAAATGAAGCAGTGGTTCGAAACCTCATCCCACTAAACTGTTATACCGGAAACTCATTACGGCTTAAACCAGCTAAGAAATCTTATAATCTTTTCCTTGAAAATTGAAAATCTTGAATAATTGAATATTAAAATTATTTGGAGCAAAAGCTTTTTCATCTTGCTCGTTCTTCCTGCTAGTTTTCTTTCGCAGCTATTCCATTTAGTTAATAAGTAATCATGAGAACGTCGGCGGAATAAACGACGTATAAGAGAACACTAAAATAATATTAATTAAATAAAATAGAATATCAATTTGGACGAAAGTTCATGTATGTTAAAGACGTTGAAAGAATCTAAATAGCGTTAATTCAATGTTACGATCCGTAACAAAATTACGACTGTAAATAAAACATAAATACGAAGTCCATTTTCCTCAAATTGGATGTAAAATATATGACTCCGGTGTAGATACTGCTTGTTGGACAGTTTCCAGTGCCACATTTTTGCCTTACGTTACGGCTGCTCATTGCAGAGTAAAAGGAAATAAGGCATCATTTTATTACACCTGACTTTCGGAGTGCTGTAGATGGAAATGTCATAAATTACTGAACATTTTATTTCGTATTTTCCCTAGAAGTAGGTTCATAGATTTAACGACTATAAATGAATCATAGGCTGTTAATGTTTTATATTAAAAACACTCTCCGTCATAAAAATATACAGCCCCGCTATACTTCAACACCTGATTCCATATTGCAGGCTATTAAATAGCCAACATTTCTCATTAGTTAGCCGTTCGCCCTCGCTTAACCCGCTTCCCCCGAACCATAACCTAAAAATGGCCATTCGTGCTAATATCGGGCCGCAGGGAAGATTTGTGCGGACTATTATTAAAGGCATTCGTTGCAAATACCCGCAAATAAAATCAGGCAGTTGAATACGGTGCAAAAATATCGCGTAAATCAGTCTGACCAAAGTTTGCCGTATACCTTCACCTCTATTGTCTCTTTATGATTAAAATTTACCCGGGGCAGGGTAGGGAGTTTTAAAATGAGACCCAAAACTTGTGCGCCGTAGTTCCCAGTTCCCAGTTTCCCAGGTTCGAAGGCACGAAACAAACAGAGTCGGGACGTAGGTACGGCTAATGTAAAAAGTTTCACGAGGTGGTAACGCTGTTGTTTGCACACAAAACACCGACCTGTGCGACGATCATCTAAATATTTTCACGGAAACCGGAACTTGGCTGAAGCGTTTGATTTTTGACTTTGTCTTTTTGGGATAAAGGCGATAATGTCCCCTTTGTTTTGCGATGCCATTTAAATGTTTGTTACCTAAATTAGTTTTTGAGACGCGTCCTTTTCTCACTTCTAGGTAACATTAACATAACATAACGCCTGTAATCCTGGAAGGGTTATAGACAGTGGTGTAATTAACAGTACACCCATATTCCGCCAGTTATGTTTAAGTCATATTTAAAAGGGGGCGACCCTATTGACATCAACCGGACATAAGTCCAAAGTCCGAGCTGCTACAAAAATTCTTGTGTCAAGGGTAATTGTCCCAGATAGGGCCCGGAGCAATTACAATTATACTTCTAAGTTACAGGAAAATGATAGAAGTTAGAAAATCTACTTTTCGTGAAAAAAACACAATATTCCGCTGCATTCCCACAAAAAATCAGGCCGCCTATGCATTTCACATTTTATTCCACTCTTCAGAACAGAGGGCTGTAATCATTTTCATGGCTCTTTTACTAACAAGCCTGTGACTACTCTTTGTGCGCCGTAAGTATTTATTCCTCTAAAATGAATATACAAGACGACGCTACGTATTGTCTCTTGGAGTCCAGCCAAGCTCGCGAGTCGGTAATATTTTTTAAATTCAATTTCGGTGAAGCCACAGTCCTGTATCCAGTCGGCTTAATGTACACCTGCTGAACATTTAAATGAGATACTACGCCTGCTATTTACTTATTTACTTGAGATTTTATTACAGAGAATATATTCAGGCTACTATGTAAATAGTTTTAAGTTTTCATGCTTTTTCAGAATATAAGGTTAGATGAACTGCTGACTGCTCATTACGACTAAGGTAATTTCTGCTTATCCAAGCATATTAGTTTATTTCTATATACGCAACAGTTGTGATTACTATGTAAAACAGAAAACTAAGTTTTGACTAAGTGACATGAAGAAAAAGAGGTTAGTAAGTAAAACATTAAAACATATTATATACCTACAGGTATATAATTTACTAATGGCTTTAGGTTGTTCATATACCAAAATACAGCTACCTTTTTAACGTTACTTTAACCCAAACATTGTTAATGAAGTGTCTACCATCCACACACGAACAAATACGAACTGCAAATCTTGAAAAAACACATTCATATTTGTAGAACGTATGAAAAAAACTCGGCTAGCATTAAAATAAAGTTAATAAAACACACTATTCATGGCGCATAAAAGGCTGGGAGAGATCCCTTAATAACGTGCGGGCGCATCCTGGCTTCATTAGAGCGGTTAAGCCCCTCCCCCACCTGCCCGCCAGCTGCGTTAAACTTTATGAAAAAATCACATAATTTTCATAATACTCCACATACAGGTAATACCCCTTAACCCACAATTTATCACCCGTATTCGAAAAAGATCACTATTACTCTTCATTTAAAAAGTTAGCACCAATCTGCGACATAACGCCGTGTTACAGATAATCCGATTTGATAAAACTTAGAAACTTAGAAGCTGTGTAGTTGCAAGATAATCTCTCCTAACAAAGTTTGTACCCAAATTCCAATACAAGTTCAAATTACAAGTGTTCCCTAGTTTCCTATCAGAGTTTGGAACCACTTACACAGAACAAGATTTAGAAAACGAGTAATTTTAAAAGTAGGGCTTTTTATTTGCGTAACAATGCAACTAGCTTTGTATTCTTGTCATGACAATCCTATGAGAGCCCACTGTTCGCTGGGGTCGTGCTGAAAGCCACGTTAATTACGACTTTTCACGGCGCACCGCAGCGGCTAGTTGAAAAAATAAGCTACCCCTAACTCGGAAACTTCTATCGCATAGTTGAATATATTTTAACTCCTCTCGGGTAAACAAAGTTGGCAGATATCCCGTTGTTGGCCACGTTAGGTGGGGCCACCTACGGAGTTCTGAGCGGGAACGAGGCCCGATATCAAATTTACTTGTATAAGTATAAAATACTAAGGCGTTCTCAGATAAAGCCTGAACTGGGTTGCAAATAAACTTTATTTATTATTAAACATAGTAGAGTTGATAATTAATTCATTCGTTCATTTCAAGTCGTTGTATTTGCACCAAGTTCTCCGGATCGGCTGTTTTAACTTCATACGCCATTTTATTCCAAACTTTCTGTTTATGTTTTAGTCGAGCAATTTGAGCCAGTTCGTCTAAAGGAGGTTTAATTTCGCGTAAAAAGAATCCCGCGCCCGTAGCGAGGAGCGAAAATAAATATTTAAAGTTATTGAATGAAAACTATTAAGTTTTATAATTATACAATACAGAAAGTGGGTTTTCAAATGAAAAGAAAATGTGGCTTTACGTGTGTAATTGTTGTTTCTTGTTTTCCAAAAACGATGAATTTTTATACTTAACTAGCTGACCCCGGCAAACGTTGTTTTGCCATATAAAAAATTTCAGAAAAAAAAAAAAAGATGAAAAATAGATGTTGGCCGATTCTCATAGATACCCGATACGCACAAAAAATTTCATCAAAATCGGTCAAGCCGTTTCGGAGGAGTTTGGCATCGAAAACTGTGACACGAGAATTTTATATATTAGATTTATTATTAGAATTATGCAAAGTAGAAAGGTGTTTCAAATAAGTTAATCTCATAATGGGATCTAATCAGTCTTCAGCGAAAAGATTTTTCAATGTAAATGCTTTTGGGTTCTAATTACTAATTCTATGAAGTAGGTACCGGCGAAGTCCTCTCAGACTTTTGGCAACTTACTCGTACCTACATGACAGATTCATCAATCATTTTTAATTAGACGCTTTGATGAGAAACTGTTTTCTAATTACTTTGAGATCGACATGGAATTTCAATATTAAATCCTATTAATTTATATACTTATTTATTATTCATTTAATAATAAAGCTATCCTTGTTACACGACAGGCTAAATGTAGCAATAATTATAGTAATTCCCGTGTCCTGCCGGTCTCGTTACTTGCACATCACAGGAGCTAATGGTCGGAACTGAAAATGGTAAACTCGTCGCTATATTTTAGGCTGACTCAATTTAAGACTAAGAAGTAGAGCAACTGCCTATCTGACGTCCAGAACCCAGTTAAAACTAGGTAATACGCACTATCTCACTCATGTAGGTAACACAGTTAAAATAAATGAAGGTTTAGTATCAGCTGAGAATAGTTTGTGCTGTGTGTTCCATTGTGTGGTTAGATGACAGATTTATGAATATCTCTGTGCTAGGTTCTTATTATTGGAGAGAAATGTACCCTGTTGTTGTCGATTTAGTGTTGAAAAACATAAAACAAACGCCATTTTTTTTCCCTCTGATCTCATCATTTGCCTAGTCTGGTTGGTTGGGGTCGGCTTTCAGTCTGACCAGACCAGATGCAGCTGAATATTGGCATTTTACAAGGAGCGATTACCTGTTTGACACAACCCAGTTACTACTAGATAATACGATACCCCTTAGCAAGACTGGTTGTCAGACTTTCAGCCTACTGAATACCTGTAACGACTGCCAAAGATCTAGAATTAATTCGCAACCGGTACCAACGACTTTGCATGCTTTCCGAGACATGGAGAATACTCGGTATATAATGGGTGGTCGTCACCCATCGACGGACCAACCCAGACAAGCGCGGCTTAACCTGAAGGTCATCCTGAGCGGCTGTTATTATTCAGCCACGAGCTACTTTACTATATAAGATTATTTTTATAAGTATGTTAAACTCTCAACTTGGCAAAGTTAAACTGGGTAAAGCTAATGTGCTTTAAGATAAAAATCCTTCGTAGACAATTTATCACGTTTGTTAGGTAAGTATGTAATATATCTATCTATATAAATAAATAAAAAGAGAAGTTCTGACTGACTGACTGACTCATCAACGCCCAGCCCAAACCCTTGGACCTAGAAAGCTGAAATTTTGCACAGAGGTTTCCTTTATAAGGTAGACAAGGAGTAAGGAAGGGTTTTTCGAAATTCAACCCCTAAGGGAGTTAAATAGGGGATGAAAGTTTGTATAGAAAATCGTAATTTTCACGCGGGCGAAGCCGCTGGCAAAAGCTAGTGAATGATATTTTGATAGTGACAAAGTTTAACAACAACACACTACAAAAAGAAGCTGTTGCGGGTCAGAAAAAGCACAAACTTTGTCTTTACTATATGTAATTTTTGCGATTTCAATCATAAACGTGATATTCCAATTAGGATTTCACCAATATCCTAGTCATAATACTTAATAAATCCATGCAAAATTCATAATCGTATCGTCATTCATTCTTTTTTTGGAAAACGACTCGACCTGCCCATAGATTCTAGAGCGTTCGCATTTCAACCTCGTTCATCTTGTTATAATGTTCTATTTGACATGCCCTTATCTCGTTACCATGCAGTTTGCGTTGGCATCAGCACAAGTATTGAGGTTTGTGGGGACACTGCTTAGCCATATGAGATGCTAAATTCATAGGCGTGGATGTGTTAGAGATTTTAATCGTTTTTTAACCGACTTCTAAAAAAAGAAGGAGGTTCTCAATTCGGATGTTTTTTTTTATGTTTGTTCGGGCATAACTCCGTCATTTGCTAACCGATTTGAAAAAATCTTTTTTTGTTGGAAAGGGTATACTTCCCAAATGGTCCGATAATTTTTTTTTATCGAAATCGGACAGATGGTTTTTAAAAAATTAAAAAAACTCCAAAAAAAAACTACATTGTCCACATTATGACCCATGAACATGTGAACCACTAAAAATTGAAAATAAAAACTTTTTAACAAAAAATAAATCAGTTTCTAAAGTCGGTGGCAAAAAAATGACATCAAACAAACAAAAGTCACCGACTTCAGAAACTGATTTATTTTTGAAGTCTGTTTTATTTTTTGTTAAAAAGTTTTTATTTTTATGAGGTTAAAACTAGAGACTAGAGGTTAGAACTAGTTAAGAGCAGCGGTGGCCCAGTGTTACCTTACTTTGTGTAATTGATTTCATCACCGCTACTCTCAAAGCGGTGAAGGAAAACATCAAATATCTTAGAACCAAAAATTCGAGGACATGTGACATCTACCAATCCGCACAGATTATAGCCCATTCCCTCTCAAAGAGAGGAGGCCTGTGTCCCAGCAGTGGGGACATAATAAGCTGCTGATGATGATGAAAACTATACAGAAGAGCCTGTCTAGTGCACCTTTGCATCGAACGGATTGGCAAGGCAACACTTTATTATGTCATTCTATTGTTGGTAGGTAGATAAAAGTTTATATTTGTCGAAAAACATTTTTGTTTAGTTAACAATTCCGACCTTTTTTTTTGGTGGGTGGAAAATTATCAAATACCCCCCCCCCCCCCCCCCCCGCTTTTTGGCAAATCGGAAGGGAGTGTCAGACTTCTACCTACTGACTAAAAACCAACCCATGTTCCTTCTTCGCCCTTGTGCCGAGGCCGCGTTATGCCTTTTCGATAATCCGCAGCCCAGACGGGAACAATTCTGACCTTAAAATGCTTTGTCCAACCTTAATGATAATCCAATCCTGAGTCTCATAATCTCAGCTCCCATAAAACTACGGCATCCGTCACCCTTTTATTTGTTCTGGGGTGGAAAACCCTCATGGATTTCCTCCGCCCTAGGGTGAGCGAAGGCGTCTGGCAGACTCATCATCATTCTCTTGCCCTTATCCCAATTCATTTGTGGTTGGCGCAGCATGTCTTCTTCTTCCATACTTCTGTTTCTCGTCATCATATGAGACACCGCGTCTAACTGACTAAAAACCACCCCGCAAACTAATATGCCTTATACGATCCCCGGTTAGGACCCCCTTCACCCAAAACCAACTAGTAAATGTTTGAGAAAAATAAAGAGTTCCACTATTCAAAATCCATGAGAAAATATAATAGATGCCCTTTAGACTACCTGATTCAAAACAAAATAAGCATACCAACATAATATTGACTCCTTTCATAAAGAATCAAAAGGACAAACCAACGAAAGGGTCAAGACCGCCGTTTAAAAGGTTTGTCCTTTTACCGAGACCTCACTTTACTTTCAAAAGATGGAAGATAGGTAGCAGATAGAGATAAAAATGTAGGTCATCTTCATTTATTAGACAGTGACCTCACTGATATATTCGGCCTCGTAATTTGTTTACCACCAGTGAAACCTGCTCTGCCCTGGAGTGATAATGTGGTGTTAAACAAACGATTGGGCACTCAATATCGTGTGTATTATGTTTACTGTTGTTTGTTCATTACATGAGCCAGTGGACGCTACTGACAGCACTAGATTCATGGCCTAGTTCCGGGCCAACTCAATTTAGATTGCCATCATTCATGATCGCTAAGATTAAGAAATTTAAATGCCCTAAATAAATATCTACGTGTCAGTAAAGGGTGAAGGAGCAATACAGTGCGGGCGCTGCTGTTGCAGCTGCTGAGATCCTGAAGGCCACTTTAAGATCTTGGGGCCGCAGCAGTTAAATCGTCTTCCGGGCAAGTTCCTAGATGACGGAAATGCGGAGAAGTATTTTACGCCTAAGTGTCGTGTGGTTGTCGTTGGGGTTTAGTCTTAATTTTTGTTAACATTTTAGATCTACTTGTAGTTTATATCATCATCTGCCTAGCCTTTTCCCAACTAGGTTGGGGTCGGCTTCCAGTCTAACCGGATGCAGCTGAATACCAGTATTTTACATGGAACGACTGCCTAACAGACCTCCACAACCCAGTTAATACTAGGTAATACGATACTCTTTGGTAAGACTGGATGCCAGAATTTTAAGTCACTGACTACCTGTAACGACTGCCAAAGAGCTGTACATGGCAGCCGGGACCAACAGCTTAACGTGCTTTCCGAGGCACGGAGGAAACTCGGTATGTCGGGTGGTCACCCATCCACAGACAAGCAAGCACAGCTTTACATAAAGATCGACCCGAGTGGCAGTTCTTATTAAGCCACGAGCATCTCTCATCTACATAGTTGTAGTTTAAAAATAATGTAAAAAGTAATGAATAAATTCTAATATTTTGTTGGTATGTCAGTAAAACAGTTTCAATTCTAGTGATGTTTCAATTAACTATGATTAGTTGACAAATCTACAGAAACAATTATGCGGTCGACTATACCTTAGTCAAGGATTATTATAATTATAGGATAATCGAGCGTACTGAAATCTTGATGTTTCATGCATGGTCGGCTTTTTGTATGAGTTAATCTGTACAAATTGGCAATTTCGATATTATTGGCGATGCTCCTTATTACTTGTGTCTTCGTATTAGATTCGTATATTAATAATCTTTGGGGTAGCATGCATGTAGGTAGATGATGGTACACTGATTCAAATTAAAGTGGCCTGTATTTGTGTAAGTGTGTTTGATGTCTGGTTTTTTGCCACAATTTTTTGTGCTTTTAGTCATGAAGTATTTTAGATTTTGTTTATTTCAGATAAGGGTTTGATAGCTAAGTATATCATAAAGGTACAAGTTGGTAGCCGACTGCACGCAGCAGCAGCAGACGACGTGTCGCAGCGACACTACTGGTTTCAACGTATTTCTATGAAATTCCTTCCGTAGTTAGCGACGCGTCGTCGAGCGGCAGACGCGCGTGTCGTCCGACCGCAGATCAGTAGTGCCCATAGATAACAGAAACAACAGGAGATATAATATGCCTTTTAATGAAACGACATGACGCAACGACGTGTCGTGACGAAATGAAGCGACGACATGTCGTATGCTGCTGCTACGTGCAGTCGGCTACCAACTTGTACCTTAAACGTCCTGAAAATTGCACTCACGTCATTTTTTCCTCCAACGATTTGCTAGTCTAATTAGAATACTTTTACTTATTCGATTTCTAGTTCGTCTATTTAAATCTCAATCTTGAACTTTCTCGTACGAACTCCGTTATTCTTTTGGTCACAATTTTGCTTCTTGCGTTGCTACTACAATAAATTATACTAATACTGGACACGGCTCAAAATACAACATCTGGCTGAAATGTGAGTGTGCTCGGTTTTTATCTCTGCCTTACCCTTCAGGGATTGCAGGCGTGATGTTATGTAAGTGGCATGGCCTGTATTGTTATGAGATAATTCTCTCTGGAGCACTGACACCAGTAGGGCCACTAATTCTTGTATTTGTATATGTTTTTGTTCCCATGTTTTTAATTTATATGTAAGGAAATTTGGAAAATCAATAAAGGAATAATATTAATGATACGATGTCTTTTTAACCTACTTTCAAAAGTAAGAGGTTCTCAATTCGACTGAATGTTTTCCTCGAACTCAACATCAAAGTTAAGATGCTCCTTTCATCCGAACTGTAGAACGTCTTCCTTTATTTGAAGTAAGAACTTGACCAACAATCAATGTGTATTTTTAGCTGTTAAGTCTTTTCACCTAAGTAAGATTAATTGCCCGTTTTCACTTACATTAGGCCACGCTCCTGGTACATTGACGAGCTATGAAATGTATATGTCACCGTAAAATTGTAATTTTTTTTTTTTTTTTTTTTTTTTTTTTTCTTCCTCTTTCATCTGCAATCAGTGCATTCACTTTTAGCAAATGTGTTGTAGGATCTTCTCGTTCTGAGTGTGTCCTCCAGCAAGAACATCTACTCATAGTTTCCTAATATATCCTTTCTTTTAAGGCGTTTAGCATAGCTGCGAATTGTGAGCTGTCGTGCAAGGGTATTGGGGTGGGCTTCCAGCCGTTCCCTGTATTTAGTATTGAGGTTAGTTGTTTCTTCTCTCACTGTGAGCATTTCCAGGTGTTCATGGATCTCAGCATTAGTCACATACCAGGGGACATTACTGATTGTTCTGAGGATAATGTTCTGCATTCTTTGTATCTTTAGGATGGAGGAGTTACAAGCACTACCCCATAGCTGAAGGCCATACATCCATACAGGTTTTAGGATTGTTTTGTATACTAGAAGTTTATTGTCCACTGACAGTTTGCTGTTTCGGCCTAGCAGCCACAGGAAGCTTTTGTATTTGATTTTGAGTTCATCTCTTTTCTTCTTAATGTGCTCATTCCATGTCATACGCCTATCGAGGTGGAGACCAAGGTATCTGACAGAGTTTAGATGAGGAAGGGTGACGTTTTCTAGTTTAACCGAGGGGCAATTGCCTTTGCGTAGGGTGTAAGTAACCTGCACTGATTTTGAAGCACTAGCTTTAATCCGCCAGTTTCGAAGCCATTCAGTTGTTTCGTTTAGGCCTTCCTGTAGGATTTTGGAGGCTATTTCTGGGTCCTTATGACTCGCCAGGATAGCGGTATCATCGGCGAACGTAGCTGTGGTTATGGCATTCGAGCAAGGGAGGTCAGCTGTGAAGATAGTGTAGAGTACAGGGCCCAACACTGACCCCTGGGGTACCCCAGCTTGTATTTCAAAGAATTTTGATGTAGTGTCTCCTTCTTTGACCTGGAACAGTCTTCCTGAGAGGTAGGAATTAAATATTAGAAAGTAGCTATGTGGAAGGCAGCTTTTAATTTTGCATAGCAGGCCCTTGTGCCAGACTCTATCAAAAGCCTGCTGTATGTCTAAGAAAGCTGCAGAGCAGTATTCTTTTTCTTCAAGTGTCTTTCTAATCTTATCGCAGACTCTATGGACTTGTTCCACAGTGGAGTGTTGCTGCCTAAAGCCGAATTGATGGCTGGGTATGATGCCATTTTCTGTTAGAATTGGTAGGATTCGCCGAAGGAGGAGCTTTTCAAAAATTTTGGAGAGTATTGGGAGCAAACTTATTGGTCTATAGGATGTGACGTCACTTGGTGGTTTTCCATCTTTATATATCATAATTATTTGGGATACTTTCCATATTGTAGGAAAATGCTGGACTCTTAATATCCCATTACATACTGTAGTGATATAGATAATAGCTTTTCTGGGCAATTTCTGAACAATTTCTTTAGTTATTAGGTCGAAACCCGGTGCTTTTTTATCCTTCAGTTCCTGTATAACTCTCCACACTTCCCTTACCGATACAGGTCTTGGCGGTAGGTCCATTTGGAGGTCTTGGTTTAGAGTTGCGTCCACTTGGTCATCAAACTCACCACTCACAGTATCATTTGGGCGAAATACTTTTGCTAGATGTTCAGCAAACATGTCTGCTTTTTGTTGTGGTTTTCTCACCCATCCTCCATCATGCTTCAAAGGTGGTTTAGCAGCTTGCGGTCTGTCAAAACATTTTGTTATTTTCCAGAGTGAGTAGTTTGTAGCCTCTGTAGCAGTAAGGTTTTCTAGTTTTTCTTGGAATGAGTTATCATGCCAGTTCTTCAATAGTGTCTTTAGATTTTCTACAGCTCTGTTAAGATTTGTTTTATCTACACTAAGCCTACTTGAATGCCAGACTCTTCGAAGTCGTCTCTTTTCTAGAACAGCCTTTTTTATTTCTAGAGGATAGTTACTTACTCCACTACCATTACAGCCTTGGATTTCAGGAGTACTTATCCAACATGCTTCCTGTATGAGCGTCGTTATATATTTAGCGGCTTCATCGATATCATCAGGTGTTTTAAGAGCCATTTTCATGTTTATTGATTCATCAATGTGCTCTCGAAATGTGTCCCAGTCAGTAAGTTTATTACTCAGCCTTATTGTTCTTGACACCTCTATAAGGTTAGTGCTTATAGTCAAGAGCACGGGAGTGTGATCGGAAGAACTGTCATAACAAGACTCAGGTTTCATATACAACTTCGTTAGACCTTTGGCTATGAAGAAATCTATAAGATCTGGCACCTTCTTGGTGTCAGTTGGCCAATTAGTAGGTTCTCCTGTGGATATGGTGCTAAGTTTGTTTGCCTCTACACTCAGTTTTAGCTGTTTGCCTCTGGTATTCGTTAATCTGGAGCCCCAGGAGGTATGTTTGGCATTCCAGTCTCCGCCTACAATATAGCGGTGTCCCAGACTGGCAAAGAAATCCGTGTACATTGACTCAGTCATGTTGTGTTTAGGTGGGCAGTACACTGCCGCCACATTGATGTCTCCTGTTTTGTCATGCACAGTTATCGCAGTTGCTTGGATGTGCTCAGTTTCATAGTTAGGCATTTGGTGATGTTTGATAGACTTTTTTATAATAATGGCCGATCCCGCATGGCTTGTACCGTCTGGGTGGTTTGTAATGTAGCAGTGGTAGTCTGGAAACCTTACTATGGAATTTACTTTACAGTGGGCCTCAGAGATAAGCAGTATGTCCAGTTTATGTTGAGACATGAACAGTGTAACTTCATGGTTATTCGCAGCAAGACCATTGATGTTCCAGGTCGCAATCCGTAGTGAAGTCATTTTGTCAGTTTGTCGACGAGTTTTGCTATGAGACTCATAAGAGTGCTCATTTGTTGGAGGATGATATCAAACTTTTCAGTTTGTTTTATAATTATTTGTTCTAGGGTACCGTTTATTTGACCTGAGATGTGAGAATTATCAAAACTGTTCTGGGTGTTTGTTTTTGTTGATTTTACTGTTTCTGCGTAGGACAAACTCTGTCGTCGATTCTTTGGCTCTGTACTAGTATTCATCTCATTCTTCATAGGTGGTCTAGATGCTGATTTGTTTCCTAACGGAGGGATGTAATTTTTTTGTTTCCTAGCTTGGATTTCTTTATAAACTTCACATCCCTTGTAATTAGCTGGATGTGGTCCATTACAAAGGGCACATAGGGCTGGACTGCTCCGGTCACGTTTTTGGCATTCGGAAGTCTTGTGTGATTGCCCACATTTCACACACCTGTATGGTCTCATGCAATAATTCTTGGTATGGCCATACTGTTGGCATCTCTGGCATTGGACTATTGTTTTCCGTTTTCTTGGTTCTTCTATGGTGACACTTTGGTGGTAGATATATTTAAGGTCTTTAATAGCCTTATTGTTGGGACCACTAACCAGATTAACAAAGAAGGTAGATGTCGGATTCTTGTTTGGTCCATACCTTGCATTTATTATCTCGCCAAGTACCATGTTTCCCGTTGCTTCTATGTCTTCTTTTATTATGTTAAGTGGTGTAGATGGATGTAAGTTTTTTAATACAACTCGGAAGCATCTAGTATCTTTTCTGTTAAAGGTGTGCCCTATAAGGCCCTTTTCTCTAACTAGAGAGATTAGTTTTTTGTAGGTGTCTATTTCTGCAGTACTGATCCGAAGTTGAGTTTTGTTCACTATTTTATATGAGAATTGGTCTTTGTTGGCTGCTGTTTCTAAGAGGTTTGTTAGCTCTTTTAGGTCTTCAATTCCATAGAGGATGATTGGTGGTGGTTTTACTTGTTTCGTTGGTTTATCCGTTTCATCAGTTATATCCACAGGTAGTCCATCATAGCGATTTCTTGTTTTGGTTGTATCTACAGGGGGGCTGGTAGACAACTTTCTTTTCTTATTGCTATTACAGGGCACTTTCTGCCACGGAGGTGGACGCGGTGGATCTGTAGGTGTCAAAGGTGCATCTTTGGATTTCATGTCTTCAGTAGATGGTTGTGTCGGACAGCTTCCAATTGATGCAGATCTAGGTCTTTGAAGAAATAGGCCAGGATGGAATGCCTGTTGCACAAGTACTTTTCGGCCACTAGAGTTTTCTAGAGCTGGAGCTGGCTTTCCCACTGCAGTAGGTTGTTCTTCCGAGGAAGATAAAGATATATTTAGTATTTCATTTGATTGTTCACTCATTTTTGTTCCCACGAGAAGGGTCGATTTAAAAGGTCGCAGGTGAGGTTACGCCCATTCTCACCTGAAGGCGATACTCATGATGTTTGCCATGTCCACCATGGTTGGCGCTAGTGGCTGGAATGCCCCCCAGTCATTCATCCCCTCGGCGCGGTCCACACCTTGGGATTAGGGGTGATTTATTATTGAGGGTTTCTTCCTCTAGTCCCGGGCGATGAAGCCAAGGACCCCGGCCTCAAGGAACAAGTCCGCAAGGTAACGGGTGTTAAAAGGCATTTCCTCCTTTCAACTTGATGAACTGGTTAGGCCCATCTGGTCAGGATTGTTAACCGCCGCCCAAGGCTCGGCGTTGTTGCTCGTTTGGCACCACCCGGGGGAGACGTGTAGGGTGGGTCTAGAAAAAGATGGTAAATCCTACGGACGCGAGCAACTTCCCTCCCCCATTATAATCTATCTCGTGAGATTGTAAACTGTCGAAAGATTGTGAACCGCAACATACTGCTTACATTATCGGTAGATTATAATCCCGGTAGCCATATATAGATCTTTAGCAGTCGTTACATGTAGACAGTTACCTGAAAGTCTGACAACCAGTCTTACCAACGGGTATCGTATTAGGGCTGCGGGCTGTTTGACTGCGGGTTGTTCGTAAGAGATACCGCGGCCTCGACACAAAGGGCTAAGAAGGAACTTGGGTGTTTATTTTGTCAGCAGAAGTCTGACACTCCCTTCCACTCTGCCCAGAGCGGGAGATAGTCAGTCGCTACGTGTAAAATACTGGTATTCAACTTCATTAGGTTAGGCTGAAAGCCGACCCTAACGTAGTTGGGAAAAGGCTAGGCAGATGATCATCATCCTATAATGTTCCCACTGCAGGGACTCAGGCCTCCTCTCTAGGAGAGGGATGGGCTATGATCTACCACGTGGGCCCAGTGCGGATTGGTAGAGATGTCACATGCCATCGAATTTTTGGTTCTAAGACATGCCGGTTTCCTCACGATGTTTTCCTTCACCGTTTTGAGAGCAGTGGTGATGAAATAAATTACACAAAGTAATGCGCCATTGGGTTTGAACCCACGACTCACTGTTTGTAAGTCGGGGCCGCTACCACTGAGCCACCACTGCTCGAACAACTCTAAGGCAGATGATGACTATACTTAATTATCACATTTGGCACTAAAGTTTAATATGATCAACAATGCACATTATATTAATAGCAATTACAGGATTCTTACGATACTGATAGAAGGATCTATTATAATAGGTATTTCTAGGAAACATAGAACTGCAAATAACGGTTCATTGTTGAACGACGTATGTACTGTGTAGGAGTAATAACTATAGGAAACTTCATGTGTAGTATTAATTACTGTTGCTTTAACGTTCATAATTAAATGACTATATTAACAATTCTGGGAACTTGGTTATGGTTCATAAAGCATCCATAATAAGCACAGCATTAATAGGTTTGTGTCTATTTGTCACTTGGCATATATTGCTGCTTAATCTCATTTGTCATGGTCGTTATTGAGTAAATAAATGACATAGAATTTTATTCACTCAATAATTTCCACTGACAACTTTTTATTGGCATTAATTTGGCGACGAGTTTGGCATTTTCAGTAGCGTCCATTAGCTCCTGTGGTGTGTAAATAATAAGACAGGCATTACACGATATCTTGTGTTCCATCGTTTGTGGGGCAACACCACATTTACACTCTAGGGTAGTCATCCCGGTCCTGTGAACGGTAAGTAATGGGCTAGCTCGCCGTCCGTCCGTCTTATGACGACGACAGACCGTATCGACGCGACGACGCCGACAGCGCGTTCTTGTTCCACGCGCGCCTCAAAGAGATGTCAGCAACTTAGAAGTGGCGCGCAAGGGCCGACGCCCGTCGGCGCTGCGGGTATTTCGAAAGAGATACCGCGGCCTCGACACAAAGGGCTTAGAAGGAACACAGTCCCTACAGATCTGCCCAAAAAAAAGGGTTGAGATATCTATGAATCCCCACCTGAAAAATTCCAATTTCATGTTTGCCATCTTGTTACACTAAAATATGCGTCATAATAACACATAACATAACATCACGCATGTTATCCTCTTAGGGTAGGCAGGCAGAAGTGTAACCATTTACGAGGAAATAATGGCCCAAAATATCAAAGTGAAGAATATTTTTGTAAATAAAATGTTATTGAGATTTTCCATTAGGATTTTTCAATAGCAGCCACGAATTTGTACCCTGTTGATAGCAAAGGCTCGTCGTTAACGTGCTTTCCGAGGCACAGGAAACTCGGTATGTCGAGCGGTCACCCATCCACAGACCAACCTAGGCAAGCACAGCTTTACATAAAGATCGACCTGAGTGGCAGTTCTTATTAAGCCACGAGCTCCTCGTAATAACGTAAAATGGTATCGAAATAAATATCACGACCATGATATTCCATCATAAAACTTCTCTAGAAAAATCAAACTGACCCGTGACAAAACTTTTGTCTAGGTAAAATAAGCGTGACTTTTGCGATCCCTAAATGGCAAATGGAAACTCTAAGAGCGAATACACTTTGACACTGAATGCGATTAAAAGAATTAAAGCCGATATCTTGTTTTTCCAAAAACATTTTCTCGAAGAAAATACAGTAATATTCTAACAACAATTTTCTTACAGTTATTTTATTGCGAAAATTTGGGTCAATGAAAGGGTGTCAGAATGGATCTGGATGAAATTTGACATAGAGGAACAGCACATAGGCTATCATTAATTCCAAAAAATGATACATTTGACCATATTTCCTGTTTTATTCAGTTTTCAGTGTTAATGATTATGTTAGTGACCATGATATCTGTTAAAAACCTATAGCATACAAGCTACTTTTTTTCGCAGAAGTACCTCGATCCCCGCAGCAATTCCTGAATTCTACGCGAACGATACTGCGGGCATAAGCCAGTAACTAATACTCTTAATTTCATCAATTTAAAAGTATTCCGGACACACTCCGCTATATTAAGGGTAACGTCGAAAAGTTGAAAAGTTGTGTGGTAATCGGTTGTCGTGGTGTGAAGCGGAGGAATGAGGAACATGTCGTGAGAAAGGTTTTGAGTATGAAATTATATGGATGGGTACAAGAGTAGATAAAGACCAAAGAAAAGATGGACGGTATTAAGAAAGATATGGCAAGAAATGAGGTGTACCATGTGATGACGAGTAACAGGGAAGTATGGAAGAAGGCATGCTGCGCCGACCGCAAATCAATTGGGATAGATTAGAATAGAATATAAATAGCCTTTATTAACATCTAGTTAAGTTACACATTAAGCCCAAATCAATTGGGATAGGGCAAGAGAATGATGATGATGAGATCCATACCTTTTTTTCTTAAGAAGTACTACTTTTATTTTCTTCTATCATGGTAGATCTGTATCTACCATGATAGAAAAAAAAACAACGTATATTTTATTTAAGCCCAATTCGAACAATATTTTTTTTTTGTTTTTTTTTAAACGTTGACCCACACTATGAATTTCTCCTTTATCGTGGGTGCGCTCACAAACATATAAACTCACATACACAAACACACCCAGACCCGAAACAACTATCTGTAGGCCATACAAATATTTGTTCCGTGCGGGGATCGAACCCGCGACACCCAGCGCAGCAGGCCAATCTCTCAGCCACTGCGCCAACCGTGCCGTCAATTCTGCAATATTCTTAAATCACATTCAAAGTAATCTTAAGCAATATCGTCCACCTGAAAGCTTAAACCCGATTAACTGAAAAACGTTAGCCGCCGTACAAGCCCCGCTTACAAACTAGTTACGTAGGAGTTTGGCAAATGTGGTGACTGCCAAACTTGCAGCTACAGCTCGGCTAAGCTAAAATAATCTGCTAACCAAGCTGCGCGAGTTATGCTGCTGTAGCTACACCAATGGCAATTATGTTGGCTTTAACTTGGAATTTAATAGCTGAACATGGCATAATTATGTTTATTCTACAGTAAGGTAATATCTCTTATAAGTTATGAATATTATTTGGTACTTTGACCGGCTTGTTAAAAAGATTAGATTTTGCTTGGTGGCTTTCTTTGTCTGCTTTACCATTTTCATTGAGTTAGATCTGTTCATCTTCGTTCCTGATATGGGAAAGGCCTATTAAAAATAAAATAATATGTGAAATCACCAGTCAGTCAAGTTGGAATGGGACTGCCAATAATGGGATCATCAATATCTTATGACGCATCTCGGTAACCATCCAGTCTACTTTCTTCGACTTTTTTTGAAATTTTCTGGCTTGTTACCAAAAATTTTCACTTTAATTAAAGTGAGGTAACTACAATGACATCCCACACAATGGACTACGCGAGTAAAAAATCACCTCACTTTAATGTGTACAGGAGATACCCTAAAATAAAATAAAAATTACGACTTTGCGTAACTCATTCATTTGTATATTCATGCTAAATTACAGCCTTCTAGTACTAAGTCTTTCGTCTTTGAGATATAGTGCAGACGGACGGACGGACAGACAGAGAGACAGACAAGTAAGAGTTATTATCAAGTGTAGTTTCGTGAGTTGTTTGTATTTCAGGCCTTTGCTGGGTGGCGGCTTGAGTAATCGTTGGATATCTCCGAGTGCCGCAGTTAGTTTAATTCGACTATTCAATAGTGCCTGTAACTGGCCTACTTGAAATAAATGTTTTGATTTTGACAGACGGACATGGCGAAACTATATCCATGTTGACTACGGGACCCTAAAAATCATCCCCACTTTAATGTGTACTGGAGATAACCTAAAAAATATTTTTTCCTCTTTGTAATCTCGGCATAACTCATTTGTATATTTCTAGTGCTACGAATTTTTGAGCTATAGGCGGACAGACGAACAGACAGACAGACGGACGTATAAGGCGAAACTATAGGGGTTCCTTGTTGACTACGGTGCCCTAATAAATTGCACTACATAAAATGGGGTCTGTAACTTAACTTCGAAAGAGCAGTCCGTCGATTAATAATTCTGTGGTGTCAAGGTAAAGGGAGATGAGTCTAAAAACACAACTTATGACCAGAGGCTAATAAAGAAAACAATTATTTGTTTTATAAAATAAATGCAGTTTAATCAAAAATGAATAGAAATACTTAATACAAATTTGTTTTAATTTTCATTTATCAATTAAGGTGTCTTTTATGTGTATCTGAAAAATATTAATAATTATTAATTATTAAAATAATTGACATATCTCCTTTTTCCATAAAAAAAAGAAAAATAAAAAAGAATCCTTCTAACGACTTGTCTCTTTATGTGTTATTTTATTTATGTATCCATTATTGTCAGTTTACAAATATTATATATAAAACATCACACCTGACTCCCACTGAAGTGGGCCGAGACCATGGCACGTCAAAAAATTCATCATCATCATCATTTCAGCCAAAAGACGTCCACTGCTGGACATAGGCCTCCCCCAGGCGTCGCCACATTGACCGGTCCCGTGCGTCTCTCATCCAGCGGGTTCCTGCAACCTTGACCAGGTCATCGGTCCACCTAGTGGGAGGCCTTCCAACGCAACGTCTTCCGGTTCGCGGTCGCCATTCGAGAACTTTTCGGCCCCATCGGCCATCCGTTCTGCGAGCAATGTGCCCTGCCCATTGCCACTTAAGTCTGGCGATTCTTCGGGCTACGTCGGTAACCTTGGTTCTCATGCGGATGTCCTCATTTCTGATTCGATCACGCAAGGAAACTCCGAGCATAGCCCTCTCCATTGCCCTTTGGGTGACTTTGAGCTTTCTGATAAGGCCCATTGTGAGCGACCACGTTTCGGTCCCGTATGTAATCACTGGCAACACACACTGGTCATAGACTTTCGTCTTGAGACACTGGGGTAAGTTGGACGAGAAGATACCGCGCAGCTTCCCGAACGCTGCCCAGCCGAGTCGGATTCGACGATTGACCTCTTTCTCGAAGTTAGATCTACCCAACTGGACCGTTTGTCCCAGGTAGACATAATCGTCCACAACTTCGAGCGTAGAGTCTCCGATCTTGATAGGAGTGGGTGTTACATGAACATTCGACATAACCTTGGTTTTATCCATGTTCATTTTAAGACCCACTCTTTCGGAAGCTCTACTGAGGTCATCGAGCATTTTACTGATGTCTTCCATGGTCTCAGCCATGACCACTATATCGTCGGCAAACCGAAGGTGAGTGATGTACTCGCCGTTGACATTGATGCCAAGTCCTTTCCAATCCAGAACCTTGAAGACATCCTCCAATGCAGCGGTGAACAGTTTCGGAGATATGACGTCTCCCTGTCTCACACCGCGCTGCAGAAGGATAGGTTCCGTGGTCTGGTCCTGAAGTCGGACTGACATGGTGGCGTTTTTGTACAAACACTTCAACACCTCGATGTACCGGTAGTCGATTTGGCACCGTTGGAGAGACTGCAGTACAGCCCAAGTCTCGATCGAATCGAAGGCTTTCTCGTAGTCCACAAACGCTAAACAGAGAGGCAGGTTATACTCTTCGGTCTTCTGTATAACTTGCCGCAGCGTATATGTGGTCTACGGTACTGAAGCCTTTTCGGAATCCGGCTTGTTCGGGAGGCTGGAAATCGTCGAACCTGCGTGCGAGACGATTCGTGATGACTCTTGAAAACAACTTGTAGACATGGCTTAGAAGTGAGATGGGCCTATAGTTCTTCAACCGGGCATTGTCACCCTTTAAAAAAAAAATTACCTGATCTGAAAATGACAAATTTGTAAAATGACAGATCAATCTGGAATTAAATAATAAAAAAAACATCAATGAATTTACAACATTCTTTATTGATTATCAGTAAAGTTTACATCAACATTGTCAATTATTTAAATCATCATTTTAAAATATATAATCAACCTTTTTCAGATATAAAACTAACATTTTTCAAATAATAAAATCAACATTTTTTTCATCATCAGTGAATAATAAATTCAGTAATGAATGCCCAGTGCGTAGGAAGTCGGACGCATTCGCAAGAGCGGCAATAGCCTACTGCTAAAGTTGTCGATGCGCCCACTTCCACGTACAGGCACAAGGTTAGTTTGGCACAACCAATTGAGCGGAACACTAGAGCTGACAAGATTACAAATGGAAACTGGAGTCAGCTTCATGAGAAACTGACTCAAGTTAAGCTCCGGGGGTCAGCCCTGGTGGAATTGCTAAGGTTAGAAAGGTAAAAGTTATAAAACAAGCATACTTACGTTCAGTGGGACTTTCATTTAGAGCCAGTGAATCTTATGAATCCTCTTCATTTCTATAGGTTTTAACACTCAAACAGACACGTAAACCAAAATTTAGGGTTTTTAAACAGGTCAAAACACGTCAACTTCGCGCGCGAAATGCAACTGACGCTTAACGATAAATACGAATTTAGGCACGAGTCGACTTATCTCACTATGCCTAATTTTATAAGTAAAGAATTAGGTATGTAATAAGAAGATGACTACACATAACTCCTTTTTACTTTTAAAGTTTTGCTATTTATGACTAGACTCTTTTTGTTATTTGAGATTCACGAAATAAAAATACATTATATTGACTCATCTCCTTTTTACCGTAATACTTAGTAATATATTTTATCCAACTGCGTAATTATCTCATTTTTCAAAATATCTGACTCATCCCCTTTTACCTTGACACCACAGAATTATTCGATGAATCGTTCAGTCGAAGTAGCGTAGTATGGCGATAAAAGTTTGTTTTGCAATAAATTTCATTCGAACAATCATTAAGTCGACTTTCCATTAATCGAACATTATGACTCTCGAAGTTGAGTTACATTCTGACGTTCGCCAATTGGAACAAACAGAAACAAGGCGAAGGTGAAACTCCAAGGAAACACTCGTGAGAATATAACAAGATGGTGTTATTCTTGCTACGAACGGCGACGTGACGCGCGACGGCTAGAAACTACCATAAATTAACTATTTGTGCTCGTTTCGATTGTTAAAATCATTAAAACTTTTGCAGTTTTTTACCAACACTTGATGTTAGTATGAAAT
Source organism: Diarsia mendica (assembly GCA_949316265.1). Classification (NCBI taxonomy): domain Eukaryota; kingdom Metazoa; phylum Arthropoda; class Insecta; order Lepidoptera; family Noctuidae; genus Diarsia; species Diarsia mendica. The sequence continues at coordinate 247,557 of OX438917.1, forward strand.
TCGATAGCAGTTTTGCTCATCGACTATGTCCTCGGGCAAGCACGTTAAATATAAATATTTGTGACCGAAAAAAATATTGAAAATTACACACTGTAAATTTTAATGATAAACGCAGAGACGTTTTCCAAAGACTAAATTTATTGGTAAATCACCACAGAGTATTCATACACAGATATGGCACTTAGTAGTACTATATAATAATTTTGTTATCATATTAACACCTCCGCTTAACAAAATCATTGGTACTTTGAAACAGGCGAAATACCAAGCTTATTTGTGAAATATTTATGCTTTACAGATCCTAAACTTTTTGTAAAGATATCAGCTGGCATTTCAGTTGTTTCCAAATACTTAACTTCTACAAACTTATTTGCAACTGCCTCTCTCACAAAATGATATCGTATATCAATGTGTTTAGATCTTCTATGAAATATTGGATTCAAAATCAATTTTTGTGCGCTTTGACAATCATTATACAAAGTAATAGTTTCTGAATTACCCAAAATTTCAAACAATAAATTCTTTAAATAAATAGCCTCTTTGCTAGCTTCGGACATAGAAATATATTCTGCTTCTGTTGAGGACAGTGCTACATTTCTTTGCTTCCTACATTCAAAAGAAATAACTGAATTTGACAATTTAAAACAAAACCCAGAAAAAGATTTTCTATCAATTAAATCTGAGCCCCAATCGGCATCAACATAACCCTCTATACAAGATGTATCTTTTAAAAATACAAGACCAAAATTTTTTGTACCTTTTAAATACTTTAATATTCTTTTTAAATGTTTCCAATGAGTCTCATCATATGAATTATTAAACTGACTAAGATAACAAACACTATAAGCAATATCTGGTCTGGTTAGAACAGCTAAATACATTAAGTTACCTATTAACTGTCTGTAGGGAATATTTTTATCACAGCAGTTATTCAGACTCTTTTCCAATTTTAAATTAATCTCAATAGGAGTTTCAGCAGTCTTACATTGTGACATGTTAAATTTTTTTAATAAAGTTTCTACATATTGTTCTTGATCAATAGTTATAACATTTTCATACATATTTACTCTTAAACCCAAACATTGTTTTATCTGACCTAAATCCTTTATTTTAAACTTACAACTCAATTCATCTACCAACTGGTTAATTGACATTTTACAGTTTGAAAAGACAAAGAAATCATCAACAAAAAGTGCAATTATTACTTTAACATTACCATCAAATTTTGTAAATAAACAAGGTTCATATTTGGATTTAGAATACCCTAAAGCTACTAAGTAATCATTTACTCTCTGATACCAAGCTCTTGATGACTGTTTAAGTCCATAAATGGCACGCTTAAGTTTTAATACTTTGTTGTCATCGCTACTATCTTTATAAGTTACAGGTTTTTGCATGTACACACATTCATTCAAAAAGCCATTTAAAAAGGCTGTAGTAACATCAAGATGACGTATGTCTAAACTTAACTTAACTGCTAAAGAAAACAATAATCTTAAAGTAGTATAACGGAGTACAGGGGAAAAAGTCTCATGATAATCTACGCCGGCCTTCTGCGAAAAACCTTTCGCCACTAGTCGCGCACGATAACGCACATTACCCGCACAATCATATTTCTTTTTAAAAACCCACTTGCACTGCACTACTGTAGAGTCACGTGGCTTGTCAACAAGTTCCCACGCATCGTTATTCTTGAATGATTCTAATTCCTCCTCCATGCTTGCTCTCCAACATTTACTTTCTGGTCCATTTAAAGCTTCTTCGAGTGTAATATCAGTTAGAATTTGGTCTTCAGGCTCTGTAATACATAAATGGTTATAGCCAAATCTATCAGGTATTTTTCTCGCTCGCTTGCTTGGAACATGTTGGTTTGATTCTAGCAATGATACTTCTGCTTCTGACGCTGTATCAAATGAACTATCATATGAGTCACTCACCGAAGAAGCTTCTGGAACATATGTGATGTCATTCTCATCACTTTTAACTTCAGTATCAGACTTTTCCTCTTCCTCCTCATATGTTCTATCATCCTCCGCTGAAACCTTGCATTCTATAGGGATATCAACTGTATTTTTGATTGTTTCCATTATAATAACATCTCTACTCGTGGTGACAGAGTTATATTCTGGATCGTAAACTCTATAACCCTTCACGTTTTCTGAATAGCCAACCAAAATAAGTTCTTTAGCTTTCATATCCCATTTTAAGCGCTTCTCTTTCGGAATGTGCATCATAACCTTGCTTCCAAAGATACGAAGGTGACTTAAGTCAGGCTTATTTCCTGTCCAGGCTTCGTAGGGGCTCCAGATACACAAACAATTGGATCAGGCCATAGAGGATGTGAGTATTCCCTTCTCATTTTTTTTCACTGCTGGGCAAAGGCCATAAGAAAATTAACTACTTTTCTGGCATGTTATTCCTCACACTATATCTACATTTAAATTCATCACTGTTTTTTAAAGAAAAACGAATTTCTAATAGCTAACATTAGTTAAATACCATAAATACCAATAAAATTGTCAACCATGTAATATGTTTCAATATCCAGGAAAAAGAAATCATAGATTTAAATTAGCTGTGCTTTTATTTTATTAATTTTCCTGTACCTAATAATAACAAAAATCTTGAACAATCAACATTCTTTTCCTCTCCACGCAACTACCTAGATTGCGTCCAAATTATTAGATGGTTCGACCCGAGCGGCTGTTATTTCGCCACGACCTTCTCGCTCAAAACAATGTATGCAAATTAATTTCAAAATTGAGGAATATTTTAAACAAATCAACTTTAAAACTTACAAAAAAGAAAAAGATTAATATTATCTTGTTCTAAACCCACCAAGGTTAACTAATACTAAACAATGGGCGGCACTAAGCCAAAACAATTGATAATGTGAGATCACCTCTTATTCCAAATGGTAAGACGGTTCATGCATTAGTTTATGTCTCACAACTTTATTCATTACGAATATTATTTGGAACATAACAACTGGAATGGACAGAAGGACAAACAAATAAATAATTGACTAACTTATTTGACTACTGTTAAAAAATCACGAAATTGTTATATTATTTGATTATTTCAAAGAACTAACAGAAATAACACGATGAGTGGAAAAAGTAATAAAATCGATCAAAAAATGGCTTAGTTATAACTGATTTTAAGGTAATATTACAGAATTATTATGTGTTTAATTACAGATTTCGTCTGTAAAATTACACAAACTTTATGTATTATTAATGTTTATTTAAGTATTTTTACTTTTTATTCGGTAACTTTACACAATTATTATGTGTTTTGTTCATTTAATCATGATTGGTGCACTTATGGCGATTGCTTTCTGCCGAAAAGAAAATCGAGTTATTCTCAAAGTGGTGACAAAAATCCAACCAATCTATCTATATATATATATAAATGTTATGTTGGTTTGTGTACGCTTCAAAAACGGCTGTTTTCATCAATGGATAAAGTAGTTCTGGAGGAAGGTTTTTAATATATAATTTAACCGACTTCCACGCGGGCGAAGCCGCGGGCATCAGCTAGTACCTTAATAATTTCAGAAGACAGCACGGATTGGCTGATAAAGTTGGTTAACTTTTCAAAAATTTACAAACAAACAATGGTCAACTGAGAAGCATGGGTAAAAAAAAGAAAATTATATTTCCCAAGTTTCCGAACGGATCGGCTGACGCAATATTAGTATGATGAAGAGGACAATTTGTTGGCCTGTTTAATGGTCACCACCACAAATGAGTACGTTTAACTAAATGGCCAACCTAACCAACATACCTACTCATCAAATCAATGTGTTTTGGGTAAAGGATTAAAAAGAAACAAATATGTTTATTTATTTATTTATTTATTTATTTAGGTTAGCCTACAATTGTTTACACATTGCATTTCGTTTAAAATTACACAATATACATTTATGAGCGCAACAATTATTTACAGGCTAACACCACATGCACAATATTATACTACTTTACTATGAATAGCAATAAGTTGTGAATTTAAAAATTATAAAATCAGTTTAGCAAACAAATCAACATAATAGTATTAAATTAAATGGATTAAATGGATTAAAATGATTGGCAATTAATACAATAACAGAATAATAAATTAATGAAACTAAGATTCAATATTTGGTTAACATTGGATAATACTAATTAAATTAAAACTTAATTAAGGTTAATCAGGTACGTACATAAGTTAACAAATTGGTAATTCATATTATGTCCTGTAATTGTGTGAATAGTATTCAATAATTAATTTACGAAATTTTCCCATTTTATCGTGGTGAACGTCGATCACGTCACTGCAGCTGTTTACGATTTTACACATTCGTGATATTGGAGAGTTAGCACCTAGAACAGTTCTACGCAAGGGCGGGTAAAGCGGAGTGATGGGATTTCGAGGATAGCGTGCTGGAGCACGAAACTTGAGGAGGCCCAGTAACTGTGGACTGTCAATTTGCCCTCTGAGGAGTTTGTACAGAAACAGTGCATCCATAACTTCTCTTCGGGTCGATAGCGAGAGCATCTTAAATGTTTGTAGACGAGACACATAGGAAGGCAGCTGCTTGCTTTTGCCTTTGGAAAAAGCAAGGTGCCATAAGAATCGTTTCTGGACCCTTTCTAAGAGAAGTTTGTGAGTGGCATAATGAGGTCTCCATACGACACTACAATATTCCAGTATGCTCTGGACAAAGCTGTTATATAACAATATTTTAGTACTGACCTGCTTAAAACCCTTGGTATTTCGTATCACAAATCCTAACATTCTGGAAGCTTTTTTAACAGTGTTTTCAATGTGGGGGATAAACGTAACTTTCTTGTCAAACAGTACTCCCAGATCCCTCATTGTCTCCACCTCATGAACTTTCTGTTGGTCTATGAAGTAGTTCGAATGGATGGGGTAAACTTTCCTAGAAAATGACATGTGGTAACATTTATTGATGTTCAATTCCATTTTGTTATTTTTACACCATTCAATTAACCTATTCAGATCGTCCTGCAGAAGCTCCATATCATTTGATGACTCGACCTTTCTGGCAAACTTTAAGTCATCTGCGTACAGAAAACACTCTGAAAAGTGAAGGCAGTGGGGAAGATCGTTTATAAAAATTATGAATAATATGGGGGCCAAGTGGGAACCCTGAGGGGCACCGGAAGTCATGCGATAGGTGCTGGAAGAGCGAAAACCATTTACCACAACATAAAATTCACGGTTAGCGAGGTATGATTCCAGCCACTTCAGCAAGGGTCCCGTGACACCATACGTTGCCAGTTTTTTCATTAATATGGAGTGGGGGATTTTATCGAACGCCTTACTAAAATCGGTGTATATCACATCTAACTGCTTATTCGAGTCAATAGTTTCTATCAAGAACTCTGTGAACGATAATAAGTTCGTGGCGGTAGACCTTGAAGCCACGAAGCCATGTTGGTGATCGGAAAGATAAGACTTAAAGTGGTGTTGGATATGGGGACAGATCATTGACTCAAATACTTTGGCGAAAGTGGAAAGAATTGCAATGGGCCGATAGTTTGAGATAGTCTCTCTTTTATCCGACTTGTGTACTGGGACGATTTTGGTTTTCTTCCACTCGGAAGGAAAAGTGCCGGTAGCCAATGACATCCGATATATCCTCAGTAGTGGAGAGACCAAGGCCGGCGCACAGATAGAAACAAATAGTGGTGGGATTCCGTCAGGTCCTGCTCCTTTCCCAATGTTTAAGGATTGCAGTTTTCTGAGTAAATAATCCGCATCCAAGTCTGGGGTTGTTAGGCAACGGCTATTAGCTTCCAGTGTACTAAGATAGCTTGTGTCATTCCTCAATTCTGTGTTATTGTCAGAGGTGTAAACGGATGAAAAATAACTACCAAAAAGATCACAGATAGTCGAGCCATCCGAAGTTGTAGTCTGTCCGTCAGTCATTGTCATTGGATAAACACTAGATCCTCCACGTTTAGTCTTCACGTGCGTCCAGAATAGTTTTGGATTATCTTTGATTTCTGATTCTAGGTTATTAATATATGTACTGTATAAACTTTTTGCTAAATTTTGACAACGTTTTGCAATTAATTTAAGTTCTATTTCATCTAGGGGGTTTTTATATTTCTTAAAGCGCAATCTTAGCTTGTTTTTCTCCTTGAGAGTATTTTTAATCCATTTATCAAACCATGGAGGATAACGACTGGACATTGGCTTACTATTTGGGACAAATTTATTTATGGTCGTGTTGATGACGTCATAAAATACGGTTACCATACCATCCACATCACTCTGTCTTGCAAGTAGTTGATCCCAGTCTTGTTCGTTAAGATAGGATTTAATTTTCTCATAGTCAGCTTTGTGGAAGTTTTTTCTCACGTTACGTTGGTTGTATGGCAGACTATGTTCTTTTAATAATGCAAGAGTAAGATCAAGTGGTGGATGGAACTTATCAACCGTCGTCAAAGAGACAGTGGCTTCACTCACTGTACAAGAGGGTAACGTGGATAAAACTAGGTCCAGTGTGCGCGCAGAACTGTTTTTAATGAGATTGTGCTGTGTTAGCTTACTAACATCCATGAACTCTAACAGTCTTTGGCATGTGTTGGGAAGTGAGCTGTTAGTTGCCCCCGGGGTCCAGGTTATTAAGCCTAAGTTAAAGTCCCCTACTATACAGGTTGGGATGCTTGTGGTTTCAAACACGTTATTGCAATGTTCGATGAAATGTTCAATTGTTGTAAGGCATACAGGAGGGGGGAGGTAGACTGCACAGAGAGCTAGTTGTCGCGTAGTCGAAATATCGATTGTGACCCAAAGGTCTTCACAGTTACTTTGCCATTTATCAATACATTTTGAGTTGATTTTTGTTGAAACAGCTATCAGAACTCCCCCTCCGTCCTTATTAGGATGGAAGCCAGTTGTTTCCCTGTCTCTCCTGTAGACAACATATCTATCATCAAAGAGCTCACTGCTGAGTACACTACTATTTAGCCAAGTTTCGGTTAATATTACAATATCATAATTTATGCAGCAAAGGTTACAGTAAAAAGTGTTGGTTTTAGATCTCAAACCTCTACAATTTTGGTAGTAGATCCTTAAGTTGTTGAATTTTACAATAAATAGGTACTGTGACATGCTTCTACAATAATATCTACTAAATTACGTGATTTTACTTAGGCTACTCATGTTCTTGATTAATATGTATTGAGCACCATCCACTTTCCTCACAAATATTTTACCGTTTCTGACCCACACGTATTTATAGTTCATTTCCTTCGCCTTAATCCTGGTCGCTGCATGGAGTGCTTTATTTGCGGGAGACAAGTGTTCAACAACATAGACAGGTGACTTGTCGCCGGTGTTTCCCAGGTGGCCACAGTTAAGTTTTTCTTTTGGGTTATTATGGTTGTACTTTATAACAGATGCTAGAAGTTGATCGCGCAACTTTGGAGATGCCAACTGAACAACCAAGGATCTAGGGCGGTTACTGGACGGGTTGGTTTTTGCAATTCGTGAACAGTGCAATATGTCTCCCTCCTGTATATCACAATTGACCACTTGGCCGAGTTGTGTGATAATTGAATATACATTCTCGTTCTTGGATTCAGGCATACATTGTACCTCCAAGTTGTTCGATCTGGATTGCTGCTCCAGGTTATTGATGCGTACCTGTAGATTGCCCATAGATGTTTTCAGTTCCGCGTTTTCTGATTCTAGTATTTGTATTTTTTCGTTAGATGCCTTCTGGTTTCTCTCAAAATCTTCAAATTGATTGTTAATGAACTGCATCGACCTAATCATCTCCTTCATTTCCGCTTTGACCGTTTCCAGTTCTTTGTTCATTGTGCTGACCATTTTTTCGTTAAATTGGGTCAACATCTCACTAAATTCAGCTTTAACTACCTCCTGGATAATAGTCCGCAATTCTTCTTTATCTGATGTGACAGGTGGTGACTCAGATGGTGATTTACTGGCGGACCTTTTATTGCCTCTATTCTTATACATATTACGAGTAGGAGTCGACATAGTCGATTCGTTTTTTGAGATTTTTGAACGGTCGGAATTGCTAGCCATTATGACAATTTATTTCATCAAAAAATAAAGTGAGAAAAAACAATATTATAATTATAATTCTCTCAGAGGCAACTTCAAGTAGGCAGGAAACAGTGCGCCGTCTTCGAACATTTATCTTTGACGCGAGCGCTCACTACGTCACCACGCGAGGGCGCACGCCGAAGTATCACTTAAGCGCGGTACGTAACCGCGGTAGTTGCGTGCGCTGCGCGCGAAATGTCAAGTCATGCACTCACCCGATGATCAGCTGAGATTTAAACTTTTTAACAGTTGACACCGCAAATCGATCCATTTACACTTTTTAGGATACTATTTTAACCGAATTACACTTGTTTGATGAATGTTGATCACTATGAATTGTTTTATTTTGGAAATTAGACACAGATTGGATATTATTTGGATTTTATTTAGAGAGTAAGTTTAAACGTATGTTCACAGTATGGCCGCTAGGGCAAAGTTAAATTTATCCAAGAAAAAAATTATTTTCAATTAATGTCTCGTCAGTTTTGTGTACGTCATTACATTGCGCATCTACAGTCTTATTTATGTCAGTTACTAAATCCAGTAGGTCCTTAAATATAATACTTAGTCCGAGGTTATTCAATGTACCAGAGTATTTATCAAACATGCTACAATCATATTCGAGATTAAGATTACTGTCTAATAGAAATGCATGTCCGTGCGTTAATATATCTAAATATAAAAGATTATTAAATGTCACTACTCGGCAGTTGAATAAGCTTGTGTCAAATGGATATTTATATGTTGGTAAACAAATAATAATGTTAGTATGTTGCACTGTTTGAAGAATATCCCTTATGTGAACTATCAACCGTTCAAGTTTCGTGACATTTACGCAAATGGACTGACATTTTGTAACTAAGAAGTATAAAAAATATGACTCTGAAATGAGTTATCATCTATTGAATTTATTCAGTGACTTTTAGTAAACTTTTGCTACATATGAAGGAGTTGACAGTGGTGTAGAAAAAAGTTTATTTTATTTGTGAGGACCTGCGTCAGTCGGAAGATGAGGGCGCCGTGGCGAATTTCAAGCCACTCCTCAAAGAGACGACTTACCGCCACTATCGTGGCGTGCCCTGCACAGGGTTGCGACAGTCGCTCTCTCCATGTTGCCATAAAATCGCATCAAAGGTCTGTCCGCTGTAAAAAGTTTTTCCCTGTGGACTTACTACCGACACTACAATTAAATACCAAGTAAATACCATCATTAGGTACGGATTAAAATCTGGAAAATTAACTAGTGTACCTGAACTAGTGGTCACAAGCAATTTGCTTGAGATCTTGGGAAATCACACAAATTGAAATTTGGTTTATTCCGGGTTCGATTCTCGGACAAGACTCTTTAAGCTCGGTCAAGTTTTGAACGCATTTTCATCGACTGTAAAATGAATTCGATCTAATGGCAGTCGGATCAGTCAGTATGTATGTGCATGACTAATGCTTTACAAAGCAATGTACAGTGAAGCGTCAGGCAAATGGCAGTTTGTTTGTTTACATTTCGCCTCAACCTGTTTATCACCCACAACAATGCGTGTTACAACTTGACAGTGGGACACATCACACGAGAAGTCGAGACACAAAAAATATTGGTAAAGAATCGATATGTTTGAAATTGAGTTTGTTATTGCGGCGTCACATCGTTCTGAACAGTTGCCGTAGACAATATGCCACTATTATATTGCTTTATTTATCAGGAAAGCAATGTCACGGTAAAGATAATGCAAAACTAAACCGTTTCAATCGGATCGTGGTTCGGTCATGTGGAGAGGATGAGTGAAAGTCGATTAACAAAAGGTATTTACAAGGCAGATGTAGGTAAATGGCAACGCCGGGACGCCTGAGAAAGACATACACTGATCTTATTGGTGCCGTTCTTCAGAAAGGACAGGTGCGTAGTACTCGTAACCGGCGTGCGTGTATGGACGTATATGTATGAATGATAATGTGGACGAGGCAAAAGTAATATGTAAGGATCGTAGCTGGTGGCGTTCACTCAATGACGCACCCAATTTTAATTCCCGCTATTCAACAACTACCTTAAAACGGTAGTACGTAGGTACATCAGTATGCGATGTGTCATATCTGTTTGATTTGTTCATTCTTTGCGTCGCATTGATATGACCTGATAATAAAAACAAAATTAGCATTTTGTTGTTTATGGCCTATCAGCTGATGTTTATGACAGTTATTAGAAGTATTTCTCAAAGCAATGGTCTTATTATTTTTGTGCGCCGTATAATAAGAAGTAGATGTTAATTACTTTGACCCTTTTAATATGCGGTGTATGTACTGAAATATTATTCCAGAACAAGCGACAGATGGATCCTTACCGTCGGAAAACTGGGCCCTTAATATGGAAATATGTGATATCGTGAACAGCAGCACAGACGGGCCCAAGTATGCCATTAAGGCTATTAGAAAGAGGTTGACTCAAAGTGCAGGAAAGAATTACACAATTGTCATGTACACTCTTACTGTTCTTGAAACCTGTGTGAAAAACTGTGGAAAATCTTTTCATATTCTGGCCTGCCACAAGGAATTCATATCTGAATTGGTAAGTATTTTTATTACTTCTTTCCTGTACCTTATGAGAGCAGCATTTTATCATTGACAAAATCAGCAATCAAAACAAGGCAAATACAAAATATAATGCCTTATCATAAAATCTGTTAGTGTTAATGTATGCATCTGATAAGCGCTACTAAGATTATAAATCTTAAAGACCAATTACATTGAGACAGAGAGAAGCTATCTTCACTACTCTTAAACTATGGTAGAAACCCATCCCCACCTGTTCCCTGAGGTTACAGTCAGAGGGGTACATAGTACACTCACACATACATAACAAATAAACTTGTTTGGTAGTTACGTCTTGTTGTTTGGTAGTTAGGTATTAACATTGAAAAGTATTTTGAATATTTCCTACATCTTCTTCATCTACTAATTTATTTAATCTTCACATACAATAATGTTACAGTAATGGTACATAAATGTATTAAGTGTATTAACCAGGCACTCTACCAATCACCTGTAGTACTACATCAATAAATCATTCTGATACTTACCATTATACTATATTATACTTAACCATTATTATATTATTACCATTATTATACTTAACCATTATAAATGCAAATACTTAATAACAATTAACCATCAGCACAAGATTATGAAACTATCAATTAATAACATTTTAATAGACACTGCTCACTTTGAAAACATGAATCATGCAGAAGATTAATAGGTAAACATTGATAACACTTAAACTAATGATAACATATCTAACTGTTGCCTGCAAACTTTAAAATATGACTTCCTTTTTGAATAAAATTTCAAGGGTTTTATATTTTTTTCGCATGGTGCCCTAATTATTTTTCTAAAGTAAGTTGGACCTTATAACATCAGCTATCTGCCAGTAAAAGTCCCGTCAAAATCGGCCCAGCTGTTTCGGATATTAGGTGGAACATACAGACAGACAAAAAAAAATGTGTTATGAGTGTTGTGTAATTTCTTAAGCATTCAGTAAAATAGCTATTATTTTGATATAGACAAACAGACACTTTCATTTTATTTATTTGTATAAATTATTACCTCTTCTTATGCTCACTTGCTCCTTTGCTATCTCAGTTTTATAGTTCAAGTGATAACAAGTTTTATGTCTTGAATGTTAATCTGCAGTGTTCCCTTGTTTTGATATGACTTTGATCCAAGACTAAATCTATCTATCTATATATATAAAAATGAATTGCTGTTCGTTAGTCTCGCTAAAACTTGAGAACGGCTGGACCGATTTGGCTAATTTTGGTCTTGAAATATTCGTGGAAGTCCAGGGAAGGTTAAAACGGTGAGAAAGTAGTAGGTAGGTACACTGTTAAAAATTTTCAGGGAATTTTACATAATTTTAGGGCAACTTTCGTTGCCCTCACGTTTCTGTATTTTTACATAATTATGTAATTTTACAAGGCGTATGTAGTTTTACATATCGACCTGATTTCATTATTATGTAATTTTACATATATGTAATTTTACATAATCAAACAAATCGACGGTTATGTAAAATTACATTTATGTAATTTTACATAATCATACTACCAGAATATATATGTAAAATCACACTTATGTAATTTTACATAATCTGTAAAATCTCACTTATGTAATTTCACATAATCTGTAAAATCTCACTTATGTAATTTTACATATTCTGTAAATTTTCATGTATGTAAAATTTCACTTCTATATTTTACTTTTTTTTTCGTTATTATTACAGTGTAATTATGTGTTATGTTACAAATACCGTATGTAAAAATACATACAATTTGTGTATTATTAATGATATTTTATGTAAAATTACATTTTATTCAATAATATTACAGAATTATTATGTGTTTAATTACAGATTTCGTCTGTAAAATTACACTAACTTTATGTATTATTAATGTTTATTTAAGTATTTTTACTTTTTATTCGGTAATGTTACACAATTATTATGTGTTTTGTTACAGATTTCTTATGTAAAAATACATAAAGTTTGTGTATTATTAATTATATTTTATGTATATTTACATAGTATTCGGTAATATTACAGAATTATTATGTGTTTAATTACAGATTTCGTCTGTAAAATTACACAAACTTTATGTATTATTAATGTTTATTTAAGTATTTTTACTTTTTATTCGGTAACTTTACACAATTATTATGTGTTTTGTTACAGATTTCTTATGTAAAAATACATAAAGTTTGTGTATTATTAATGTTTTTTTAAGTATTTTTACTTTTTATTCGGTAATTTTACAGAATTATCATGTGTTTAATTACAGATTTCTCATGTGAATTTACCACAAAAATTTTGTATTTTTAATGATTTTTTAAGTATTTTTCCTTTTTATTCGGTAATATTACTGATAAAATGTATGTGTTTTTACATAAGAAAACTGTGATTTTAAATATGGGCACGGTAAAATTACTTGTGGTTTGCGTATTATTACCTGTAAAATTAGGTAATATTACATGTTAATAGGGGATATTTTTCTGTAAAATTCAATACAAATTCTGTACATTTACGTGCTGTCGGTAATTCTCCGGATTTAGTTATTAGCCATAGCCAGCCGTTAGTTTTTCTTATGTATTTTAATTAATGCAGCCGTATTTATCAAGACAAAAAAATCACTTGGAAATAAGTCAATCAGGATAATAAGTTAATAACCGATCTAATGTATATACACTGGCTGCATCTGTATTAGCAACAGTCCACCCAATATTACATTTATTAGAGGTGATATATTCTTTATTAAAAGGTGTGACCTCAAAGCAAATTAAAAACCAAAAACTTCATTGTTATTGAATAATTTGCTTAAACACACACACATTTTACAAATACTATATCACTCCTGTAATATTAGGCGCACAGTTATATTATTCAGACGTGACAAGAGATTATACCCAGATCGGTTAGTTTTATTTTGATGACGAAAACTGCATTTATTAAAATACACAAGAAAAAAAAACAACTTGCCAATAGCAAAATCCTGAGAATTATCGATAGCATGTAAAAGTACAAAATTTGTATAGAATTCTATAGAAAATATCGCCTAATAACAAGTAAAATTAACTAATTTTATAATTCATAATACAAACAACAAGCAATTTACAGTTCGGAGGACATATAATAAAAAAACAAGACTCCAAAATAAAAAATCAATTTATTGCCAGCTAAACATCACAAACTCATAATAATGTCTTATGCCGATTGGTAACGCCATCTCATTTTGAAATTTGGTTAAATAGTTTTGTTCCCACATTTTGACGTTTACTGTCAGAACGGACGACCATTCCCTCTCCCTACCCAAAAAAGCATGTCTGCCACTAATAGATGGCAAACGATGACACCGCAATGACAGAACGTGTCAAGTACGCCTCTCCACGCGGACGTATTGTCGATGTCTTACCGTACTCCGCCGTCCGTGTGTTATACCGCTAAACTCCGCTTATTTATCTATATAAATCGTGATTGAACTAAGATGAACCGCCCGTGGGTGTGATTGAGTGATTTGGTGCATTCTGAGATCAACACGTCGTGTACTTCGAAGCTCGAAGCAGGCAGGCGCCAGCAGGCGCCATCTGGAAGACTTCAGGTAAGACGTGCTTTCCTTCACAATCCCTCAAACTCGGTCGCCCGTTCATCATCCTGTTCTTTCTAGGCGAAACCAGCCATCCTCAAAATACAGTCCACTTAAAATCAAAACATTTTCAATTCGCCTACATAATTTGGTACATCTCCGTACCATTTTTTTGGTCCTTCGAGCCGGATCCATTTCTTGATCCTATTCAAGTGGATTCATAGCGCGCCCCCGCAAGAGAAGGATTCATAATCCATATTCTCTATATACCGCGTAGGTACATTGTAAAAGTACCTACCTAGGAAGTTATAGCACCTAGCTATACTCCTAGTCCATATCCATACCCATTACGTGGTTCAATCTCGCCCCCTGTTGGTAATATACTTAAAGTAGCTACCTACATTCCTAAATATCATTATACAAACTATCATAGTTGCCTTGTAAATTCCATATTTCAAGCATCTTTTAGTTCTACCGCCAATTATAATTATCATAGTTCTTGCCTAGCTAGGAATAACTACCGCATAAACATATTTACGAATCTTATTTTAGTTGCAAAAATAGTGGGTACTTGGTCATTCTTATTTAGTTTGTTCCTAACAACTTATTTACTTATACCCACACAACATGTCGAAACAAAATAAGCCGTGTATTTCGGAAGAAAAAGAGCTGACAATCTTGGAAGCTAAACGTAATGTTTTGTTTGAGCGGATTCAAAATATTTACGAGCGCTCAAAAACCGCCGCTTCTTCCGAAATTAGTACCGAATCATTTCTTAGTTATTGTGTAACAGTAGATAATATTCGATCAGACTTTCATAATTTGTTGGACACATATAACGATAAATTACTTTCTTTTGATCCTGATTCAAAACCGAATTACCAAGCGTACACATCCTTCGAGGATCTTTATTGCATCATCAAGCGCATACAATTACAGTTAGAGGGTAGATACTCCACGAGCGCCGCACCGGTTGTCCGAGCGCCGCCTAGACTACCTCCGATTGAACTTATGTCGTTTGATGGCGATATACGGAACTGGCCGTTATTTCATGCTAGTTTTAAATCAACGGTGCACGATAATGGCTCTCTGACAGACGCTGACAGGTTGTACTATTTAATAGGGAAGCTGTCGCCGAAAGCGCAGTCCGTATTCGCGGGTGTCACACCCAGTGCTGAGAATTATCAGGTCATATTTCAGTCACTCCTTGATAGGTATCAGGATACTCGTAGCCTCGCGTCTACTTACTTTGATCAGGCTTTATATCTTAAATTGTCCGGTCCCGCGTCTGAATCGAATTTCCAGCTGTTTATAGATAACTTTGTTACCGCAGTTAATTCACTTAAAAATTTAAAATTGAAAGATCTTTCCGACTTCATATTGTTACAACTCGCTTTAAAGAAGTTCGACACTGAAACCATTCGTGCTTACGAGATGTCGGAACGTAATCATAAGATACCTACTCTAGATAGTTTTATTACCTTCATCAAAGATCAGTGCCGAATATATCATAATACGCAGCCTAGTTCATCCAGCTCGTCGAATGATAACAATAGTAGACAAAGTTCGAATAAATCGCGAAATAGTAACAATAGGTCGGTCCCTAATCCGCAGTCTTATGTAGCATGTTCGGAACCTAATAAAAATAATTCGTCTAAGTGTCTGTGCAGTAATATTGTGCACGACCACTATTTTAAATGTCCCGCTTTTAGTAATTTAAATCCGACTGCTCGTTTCAAATGTGTGAAAGACAACAAAGCTTGCGTTAATTGTTTAAGCATAAAACATAAAACAAGTGATTGTTCTAGTAAGACAAGGTGCCGCTCATGCAATCAGCGTCATCACACATTATTACATTTCGATAAAAAATCTACGCTAACGGATGAGTCACCGTCACAGCCACAAACCGCCAATACCACGGCGGCGGCCGCTTCCGCGTCTCAGCCCGAGGTGTCGCTGTGTACGACATCCATTGCGTGTGCACGCGGTCAGCGCTCGCGCACTTGTCATGTTCAGCGCGATGCAGAGCCGCAATGTATGGCGTCCACAACGGTACTGTTAGCGACAGCGCAAGTTATTGTTTACGATGTCAATAACTCACCGCACATAATTCGTTGTTTACTAGATAGTGCTTCACAAAGTAATTTTATTACTTCTGATTGTTTTAAACGCCTCGGACTGTGGAATAACTTTAAAAATACTAACTTAGTAGTTAAGGGGATCGGTGGGTCGGAAAAATCTTGTAAGGGTTCCGTAGATGTTAGAATACATTCCCGTTTCAATAAGAATATTAAATTTAATATTTCCTCGCTTATCGTGGAACGTATTACGGACACACTGCCGAACGCTCAGGTGGACGTGTCCTTACTTACGCATCTCGAGTATTTATCGCTCGCAGACTCTGACTTCTCGCAACCGGGAAATATCGACGCTTTGCTCGGCGCATCTATCTTTCCACATTTGTTCCTACCTAACGTGATACGTAGTGAACAACATAATTTGCCACCCGCTATTGAGACGGTATTTGGATATGTGATTATGGGTACCGTACCTACGTCACATATTTCTCAATATACTACGTCTTGTTGTGCTGTTCTTCAAGAAAATAATATTGATTCTCTTCTCAAGCGATTTTGGGAGCTTGAAGAGATCTCCGCCCCGCCCTCGATGAGCCTTAAGGATCTCGAGTGTGAAGAACACTTCCGCACTACCACTGTTCGCGACGACAGTGGTAGATATGTTGTGGCGTTACCCTTTTGTGGTGATCCGTATTCGCTAGGCGACTCGTACGCTGCGGCGCTTAGACGCTTTAATTGTTTGGAACGCAAACTGGATGCATCGATCAAGTTGCGCGGCGCCTATAATGACGTCATGCGCGACTACATAGATAAAGGTTTTTTGAGTCCGGTTGTTAACAACGAGGACAATTCTCTTCCCGCGTATTATATTCCGCATCACGGCGTAGTTCGCGAAGATAAAACCTCCACGAAACTTCGCGTGGTTTTAGATGCTAGTTGCAGGACTACATCGGGTAAGTCGATCAATGACATTTTGCATGCCGGCCCTAATCTACAGGGTGACTTATTTAATATATTAATAAAATTTCGACTTTTCCAAGTTGCTCTGTCAGCTGATTGCCGCCAAATGTTTCTCAATATCGGCATTCGTGAATCTGACCGTAGATTTCAACGGATTTTTTATCGTTTTAACAAAAATGAACCTTTATCTGTGTATCAGTTTAATCGTGTTTGTTTTGGACTCAAGTCCAGTTGTAAGGTTGTCGGTTCGGGAAGATGATAGGAACAAGTGCCTTCATTGGAGTATCGTATATTACTGCCTTTCAATACGTTCTGTGGTTATAATATGTACTTAATATTAGAATATAATGTGTGTGCACACATACATTATAGTCTTACACACTACACGCCCACCGGCAAAATAAAATAAAAATAATGGTTACATTTATTTTTGTTTTTCGATTATAATAATTATGAATAGCACTACCTTATAATGTTATTCTTACTTAATGCAATACAGTAGGTTAGATATTAAGAGATATTAAAAAATAATAATAAAGATATAACATTGGTTTTCACACAAATTCATTATTACAACTAAAGTATTATCTAATGAAGTTACTTTCACGTGAACAGCTTACATGAAGTCATTTAATATATGGTCTGGTTCTATTCTTATGTACTATAACTTCTTTACCTTTATACAGTATCTTTAAATTAGGATTACAATCTTCTATTACTTGGTATGGTCCTATATATAATGGATCTAATTTGTTTACAGCTTGTTCATTCTTAAGTAGTATCATGTCACCGGAACTGTATGTAACAGGGTTGGTATACAAATCATATTTATTTTTCCTAACCTGTTTACTAACAACTAAATTTTGTCTCGCGTCATTTTGTGATTTTTGAAGTCTATATCTGAGTTGTTGTGGATAATCGTCATAGTTATAAAGCGGCTCAATTTCCGAAGTTAAATTACTTGGTAAATTGCAACGTTTTCCAAATACGAGTTCATATGGAGTGTATTTAGTTTCTGTATGTACAGTCGTGTTAAAAGCAAAGCACCAATATGGTAGCCATAAACTCCAATTTTGGGGTTGGTTCTCTGTTTGTATGCGTAGAAATGATATTAAATTTTTATGTGTATTTTCTAGACCTCCTATTGTTTGATGATGATAAGCTGTAGAGGTTTGTTGAGTTATTTTTAATGTTTTACATACCTCACTCATTACTTTCGAAACGAACTCGGTTCCGCGATCTGATATTATATTTCTGGGAATGCCATATCGCAATAAGTAGGGTAAAATTGGGGGACCTGGATCAAGGAGATCCAGGTCACCCCAATTTCACTATTCATTTCATCAATATTCAGGAATATCCCTATATTCCTCATTATTATTCAGATCACATTAATCGTGATCTGAATAACCCTATAATCCACAGTTTAACCATTCAAGTATTCCTATATTTCACTATTCGAAATGAGACTTTGACTAAACAGTTCGAACCATTCGAGTATCAGATTATTCCTCTGTAACCCCATAATATACTTAATTATTCAAAATTTTCTCTCAGTTTATACCTCTGTTTTTGAATCCAAGCCACTTGTAACCATTCTTTCTTCGTCAAGTCATAAAATGGTCTACTAATAACATTTTATAGTTTTCTATTCAAACATATCTTTTTAAAATTAAAGTCCTGTATAGTAGTGGCATACTCATCAGCAGCATCTGATCGCTTTATTTTTTTCTCTTGTATTTTTTTTGCTGTCTACTCTCTTCACATGCTTTTTCTGCCACTTCGGACCAGCTTTCTTGGTCTTGAGCATAGTAAAATGGATTAAGAACTGGATCGGGGCAATCTATCAAATTCGACTTGACTATTGAGTGGTTTGTTTATCTTTTATGTATTCAGATTATAAAGTATGAAAATGTTTTTTTTGTTGAAATAAGTCTATTCAACCATTACATAATAGAAATCATGACAAATTTAGATATGGTTTGATGAACTAGTGTTCAATATTTTTTGATCAGTCATATCTTTAGTAAATTTATCTCACCAGTCATTTGTTGATGCTGTTCAGACGGTGAGTAATGATGACGTCTTATTGATGATAGTGGTCATTATTTTTAGAGTGGAATTAACACGACTCGTTAGCTCAATGGCTAAGAGCGCTGCCGAGCAAATCGGAGTAACGGAGGTTGGAGGTTCAATTCCTTTACGAGTCATTCTTTTTTGTAGATGAATAAATCTTATCGAATAGTTTTATATTTTTGTTTCTTTAAAAAATAGACGACTTGATTTGTCCACATAATCAGTTCCTTTCACAGCATTCAAATAACAACATTGAGGAAATTGTATAGCATGTTGCATCCAAGGATCATCGTAAATCTCCCAATCTACTATAACACCTCCACATGAGAAACATGCTGCTTTATCATTTACACCATTTCCACAGTAAAAAAAACCAGCGTCAGCCATTTCCATTACCAATCTTCTTCTTCTTGAATCACATGTTGGCCAATAGTAACTAAATGAAAATTCACGCATTTTAAATGCATTATACATATCATACCGAGGATTGTATTTATTTTGAGACATGTTCGGTTTACTCACTTCCTAGTTCTCGATACGGTTAATTATAAATGTATAATGACATCGCACAGCCGTTACCGGCAATTTATAATGATTAACATTGGGGATTAGTAGGGATAGGAAACTGTAACCTATTACTAATAATTGTAAAAATTAAACAAGTATTTATTTCAAAAATTTATTATCTATACACCATTTATTTAAACATATTACATTTTTTAAAGCACATATTGTATCATGATAAATACAACTATACACATCATGAGAATGTTCATATATATTGTACAAGCTTAATAAATTAGGACAACCTTCATCTTCTAAATTATTAATATTATTATTATTCGAAATTTTTCTTAACCACAACACTTTTTCTAAACCTTTGACGTAAACACTTTTATCTCTTAAAATATCTACAATCAAATTCTGATGATTTGAGTAAGGCACAAATCCGTCTTTCCAGTATATCTTTCTATTACGTTCAATCCAACTGACTTGCCGTTTTTCTGATTTCGTCAAATCGTAAAATGGGAATGGTGGCTTAATTAAAAACACGTGAATTTTTTCATTACATAATACAGCAATTTCTTTAATGATAAATTCATTTGTTTCTGTTTTAAAACCTTGAACATCTACAATGGCGGTCATGATAACCTGCGCACAATGTTGCTGAGAGGTTTGTATTCCACAAGTCGATCGTTTATAATCAAACAATATGCAGTTGTCTTATCTGGTATTGCTGTAGAACATTCAATCTCCAACCTCACGTCCACTGGACCTGTTTTTAGGCTATCGTTTTGTCTTGAGCAGTCCAAGATAAAGAGAGGGGCTTTTTCTTTAAACTCCTTTAGGTCAAGCAACGGGTCTACTGAACAGTTGTAATACGACTGACGAAATTTCACAAACATTTCATATAATATACTATATTTGTTCTCAGAAAACTTTAAACCTAAAGGTTCATATGGATAATATTGTGAATTCAAAAAGAGCGTAACGTTTGTTACTTCACAATGATCGAATACTGAACTGTCTCTAGTTTTATTATTTTTTCGATTAGTTTGTAAACAAAAAATTACATATCTGGGTTTTTCTAATTGTGAAGCAGTTTTAACTGACCAAGAATGCTTTGTGGTTTTGGGTAGTAACGGATACTCATATAAATCCCAGTTTCTAAACGCTATCTGAATAGGTTTATCTCTTTCTAAATGTTTTAAAAGTGTCAGTCGTTCTCGGTCTGATACTTTTATGTGTGGCACCCTCCACTGAACTCTTTCTATGTCTATTTGAAAATGAGCAATATCATCAGTAAGGATAACGCTATTTAAATTAGTGTTACTTCTGTTCAATATAAGTTCATGTTTGCAATTTATTACTATTTTATTGTAATCCTCTGCAAACCCTAAAACTTTATTTAATGGTATCACAGCACTAAAATTTCCATCACTTTGAAATCCCTGCAAACCCCAACCCCATAGGGCAGCAACTTTATTTTCTGCTTCATTTAATGAGATGTATGATTTTATTGTTGACGTTATTCCAGAATTTTTTATGCGATCTATTTCAATACCATTTATTTCGTATCTGATGTCTTGAAACAAAGACAAAATAGAGTTATTAGTGAATGTAACAGTTTTCTTGATCGGATTCCCATCTTTACCGAACAGCTTTGCTTTTCCTTCAATATAAATTGAACTGGTCGATGGTAACACGTATATGTCTTGCTGGTGGATGGGAATTCTGATTTCATCGTTTTCTCTAAAGCTGGTATTGTAGGGATTGTATGAATGGACTTCGTAACTTTCGATGGAAGTATCGAAGTGTGGTGATTCAGTAATCTGTAGTATATTCATACTTTAAACCCAAGAGCTTTAAGGAAATCTTTATTTACTTTAGTCAATTTTGTAACGTTTTTCTGACGTCGTTGCACCTTAGCAATCGTTGAAGAACTAAGATGTTTTTCATTGACTTGGGTGTTTTTATAATGAATAATCATTTTGTTTTTCTTAAATGAAGACGCAGCTGAATATGTTCTTCGCCAAAGTTAATACAGTGACCAAATTGATCTACAATCTTAACAGATATCGAAGAAATTATATTTTTGTTCACTGGAAAATAAATAATATTTTGCGGTATTTCTATGCACCGATGTCCTGGATGAGTATCAGACACAAATTCGTGAATAAAATGAGTTGGTAATCCGTTGCAGTACGATCCGTTCACAAGATCACATTCGATTTTGATCGCAAACAGACTGCTATTAATACTAGAAATATTTGGTCTTGAATTTATTACTGAAAAGTATAGCAAACCACACTCGTATTGATCTGATAAATGCAGTGGTGGATGAAAGTATGAAGTCAACTCCGATTTATTACCCGAGATGGTAACCGTAGTAGACATGCTTCAACACTGAACTTTTTTTTAGATGCTGCTTATTTTATTCCTTCACTATACCAAAAATTCTTCAAAAAGTTTAAACAAAGATGTCCACAATTAAAAGGGTGATCACGCTGAATATTGTCATAATTATAGTGTACTTTGTATCCCAAGTATTTTATAAATTCCTTTGGAGGCTTAAGATTTCCGTAACTATCAAAATACTCAATATAATCGTTGTGTTTGGCATAGGCTACCCAATGAGAACCAGGATTATTAGAGCTATCTAAATTTATAACTCCACATTCTTTTTTAAAAGGGTGTTTAGGGAGTTTATCTCTCATAAAGACACCTCTGAAATAGGGAATATTATTTCCATACTTCAAAATGTCTAAATTAGTCAAGGCTCGTTTGGGTAGCCGATATCTTAGTTTTTTTCTTTTGATACAAATATTCCAAGCCCATCTTTATGTGGTTTAAGATGTAGTCCTTTTCCGATACAGAGAGCTTCCATCTTTTCATTGTGTCTCTTCGATTCAGTCAATAACTTTTTAGCCATTTTGAATTCATTAATGGTTTTAGCAATACCAGCTGCACCACCTGCTAAAGCCCCTACCGCTGATAATCCTGCAAAAATCGGAATCAAAGGCAATACTCCACCAGTTTTTGGTATAGGAATAACACGAGGAAGTTTAATGGATGAATCATTAGCTAATTCTCTGGCAGCGGCCATAGCTAATTTTATTGCCACTTTCTTACATTTTGGTTTTAATTTTTTAATATGTCTCTTCGTTTTGCTAATAACACTTTTAAATTTGTTTTTTAATCCTTTTCCAGGTTTAATTTTAGGAGAACACTTTTTGCTATCTTGTTTTAGGCCAAAACCAGTTTTAATTTTTGTTGACATAGCGCTGGTTACTAAGCGCGCTGCTAGTTTTTCCCCTACACTCGCATCTGAGGCAAGTGCCCGTTCTTTAGCCATATTTAACAAAACTAAATCTGCCTTGTGGCGGTCTTTTAAGTTTGAAGACTTATGATAGGCAATGTCGTGTTGTTTGCAATATTCATCTAATTTATTAACACCTTTATCTCCACGTGTAAGCCTTTTAATTAATTTAGTGCCAGGCCCACAATAATTGTATCCTGGTAAATGTAATTCAAATGGTAAATGATTTATAATCCAATTGAGAAGACTATTCTCTTCAATACACATCATAACACTGATCCATTTTGGACAGAACACTTAATAAATATTCGATTTATCAATCCAGCTGTTTTCAGAAGAAGGCAAACCTAACCATTTTACAAAAACTCTATCTCCTTTTCTTTTAAGAACTTTTTCAACAAGATATAAATTAGGATTTTTCGTCTTTTGAAGCTCTTGTACGTAAAAGGCACCTAAAATGGGTTGACCTCTAATTGCATCTTCTATTAAATAGGTGATAGGATTTGTATTTTGTATCATTCGAATTTTAAATATTTCTGTAGACCAGTTGGGAGTGTAACCTTTTTCAAATGTTCCTTTGTACTTACTGATACGCACATAATCACCAATTTTATATTTGCTTATAATATTATGATTTTTCACCAACCTTGAATACCTTTCTAATATATGTTTTTTATTAATGTTATCCACATTAGCGGGAACTTCGTCAATTGTCCGATGATAAGTGTGATTGTATTTGTTAATAACATTATTAAGCGTGCTGTCTATCCAATTGTAGCTGCCTCTTAAACTAAATTCCTTATAGACTTTTGATTTTAATGTTCTGATAAATCGCTCAACTATTGAAGCCTTTTTTGTTGAGAAGGTTGAATAATGATTAATGTGATAAGTTTCCATAAGCTTTTGAAATTGATTATTGTAAAATTCTGTTCCTTTATCCGTTTGAAGATTTTTAGGAACACGCCCCTTATTCAATAATTTCTTAAAAGAGTTACATACATCATCTTTGGTTTTACTTTTTAGAGGAAAAGTCCAAGCATATTTTGAGAATGTGTCAATAATAGCAAGAATAAATCTGTAATTTTTATTTTGCTTTGAAATTGATTGCATATCGATTAAGTCTGCTTGCCACAGGTCATCTATATCTTTCATGATAACACATCTGCGTGGAAAGTTCACCCTCGCATTTTTATGAATTTCGTTAACCACGTCGGTTTTGCTCATGTTCACAATTCAGTGCATTTGTTTTGAATCCGTCTACAATACTGAATTAAAACTTTATGGTGGTGAGTATTTATTCTTTAATTATGTCAGCTTCTTTCAATTCTTCAACGATCGACAATATTTCATTATCATGATTTGTGTTGCCAGCATCTCTGGAAGCAATCAATAGTTTCAATCTCTCAACAAGTTCGTTAGGGTCATCCCAATATACCAAGTCAGTGTTATTTTTGTATTTCTTTAGAGTTGGTAAGCTTCCTCCAGTGTGAAAACTTTCATTTAATGATTCGGAAAATAATGGTTTTATTACGTCACGATATTTTATTCCCTTATCACCTCTTATTTGCCCACCAGGATTAAAATCTCTCTTATGAGCATTTGTATAATGCAGCATGTCTTTGTAGACAAGTCTATCTTTGCTCGATATTAATTTTAAATCAGGTTTTCTTCGAAGTAAAAGTTCCTTCAAGCCAGGGGTAAAATCATAGGATTTGTCACCAACTTTAATTAAAATGACACTGTCGTCATTCAAACTATCGATTTTAGAAAATGAGACTACAGAATTACCCATTAGCAATGTTTTGTTTACACTTCTTATTCCAAACGGTATATTTACACCGTCATAAATATCATGGATATCACGACCCTCTAGCGAAATTTCTAAATCATCCGGTATTTGTTTTGTGGGAGACTTTTTAAGTACTTGTAGAGACTTCACTTTTGGATCGTAGCAGTCTTCAAACTTTGTAGATGAACTAGTATCCATGTCATCCAATTCAATGTCGTCAGAATTTGGGAGTGGTGTATTTTGTGAATGCTTTATTTTTTCTATTGATATATTCGAATCGACTAGTGCGTTAAGGGGTTCCGTGACGGTTTTTAGCATTTTATCAAGTGACAAGTTCATAGAGTGTTCCTGGTTCTTCATTTTTTTTATTTTATTCTTTATGGATTCCACAGACTTCATTAATTCTACTTTAATATTCTTTTCCATGTTGTATTGTGACAAGTGTATTCAGCCAAATAAAATATACTACTAAGTTATATTTATCTGTTATTGGTTTATATAATTACACATTATTTGCTCAAAATTTAAAAAGCTATCTAAATTCTGTCTGTACCTTCCATTGCTTAAAGACGAGTCTTTGCAAATACTAACAAAATTATATGGCTCTCTCCAAACTGTATTACAAATCTTCTTGAATTGATTCCAGGGCATATCTGAACTAACATGTTCTTCATAAATATGTTTCAAGTTAACATCGTCTTGCTTAAATATTATGAGAAAGTTTGCATTATCACGCAGCAACTGTTTCGGAATTTTAGAGTATGTTTGACATAAATAAAAGCAATCAATATGTTTATGTCTACCCATAGAGAAGTAATTACGAATGTTCATTTGATTTTCACATGCCACATCATCGAAAATAAATACAGAATTAGTTACTGCTTCATCCGGGGCTATGACTTCTTTATTATCATTAAATTCATGAAACTTAACTTGATGCACTCTCTTTATAACTTCTCGTAAGAAGTTGTATTTTGGTTGAAAGTTAGTTTTCGAGTACAGGTACAGATTTTGAAATTTTAGACCATTCTCATGTAACAATAAACAGCTAAGCACGACGTTTGTTTTTCCACAATTCGAGGGACCACATATAATACAACGAATCGTATTTGGTAACAGAATGCTATGCCTAATGTGGTTATCAGAGTCACCAAGATTTATATGATTAACATTAAGTGATGTGTGTTGTTTGATCAACTTCATTTTGACTATTACTATAATAATATCATACTTAGTGTTAAAAGATTTCAGTTCTAGTTCTTCATTGTCAGATCTCAGTAAAAGAAACTTAACAAAAAGCTCAAAATTTACTTTTATACAGTCATACTTATTCAGTATCATAGTTATTAATTTATTAATATTTGGAAGCACAGAATTCAGGATCGCCTCAGGGGTGAGGTACTCGTCATCCTGACTCATATGTCTATCAACATTACTCAGGATCGCCTCAGAAGTGAGGTGCTCGTCATCCTGACTCTTATGTCTATCAACATTACTCAGGATCGCCTCAGAAGTGAGGTGCTCGTCATCCTGACTCTTATGTCTATCAACATTACTCAGGATCGCCTCAGAAGTGAGGTGCTCGTCATCCTGACTCTTATGTCTATCAACATTACTCAGGATCGCCTCAGAAGTGAGGTGCTCGTCATCCTGACTCTTATGTCTATCAACATTACTCAGGATCGCCTCAGAAGTGAGGTGCTCGTCATCCTGACTCTTATGTCTATCAACATTACTCAGGATCGCCTCAGAAGTGAGGTGCTCGTCATCCTGACTCTTATGTCTATCAACATTACTCAGGATCGCCTCAGAAGTGAGGTGCTCGTCATCCTGACTCTTATGTCTATCAACATTACTCAGGATCGCCTCAGAAGTGAGGTGCTCGTCATCCTGACTCTTATGTCTATCAACATTACTCAGGATCGCCTCAGAAGTGAGGTGCTCGTCATCCTGACTCTTATGTCTATCAACATTACTCAGGATCGCCTCAGAAGTGAGGTGCTCGTCATCCTGACTCTTATGTCTATCAACATTACTCAGGATCGCCTCAGAAGTGAGGTGCTCGTCATCCTGACTCTTATGTCTATCAACATTACTCAGGATCGCCTCAGAAGTGAGGTGCTCGTCATCCTGACTCTTATGTCTATCAACATTACTCAGGATCGCCTCAGAAGTGAGGTGCTCGTCATCCTGACTCTTATGTCTATCAACATTACTCAGGATCGCCTCAGAAGTGAGGTGCTCGTCATCCTGACTCTTATGTCTATCAACATTACTCAGGATCGCCTCAGAAGTGAGGTGCTCGTCATCCTGACTCTTATGTCTATCAACATTACTCAGGATCGCCTCAGAAGTGAGGTGCTCGTCATCCTGACTCTTATGTCTATCAACATTACTCAGGATCGCCTCAGAAGTGAGGTGCTCGTCATCCTGACTCTTATGTCTATCAACATTACTCAGGATCGCCTCAGAAGTGAGGTGCTCGTCATCCTGAGCTAAGTTCAGACGATAAGTTGCGATTCTATTTTTAAATGCTGTTGCTATAATAAATATATTTTTGAATTCAGTTCTCAATAAACTATTAGTCTTGTGTATATTAGTTCTCATATGATATGCATATTGATTTCGTGGTATTTCAGTTTTACATTGCGTACAAGTCATATTTGTACTACATGATCTTGTGAATGGTGTTCTGTGTTCTCTGGACTGTACAACTGTGAAATAAAAACATACGATTTAAGTGGAATATCCGCATATTTTTTTATTTATTAAATTGACTACACATTTGTTACATGTAATTATTAGGATTACATTATATAGCATCTACAAATTACCACAATACAAGTTACCATAATATAATTAGTCAGGTGCTGCCATGCATCTGTGTTTTCAGATGTTTGGTTTTTCACAGTAACTATTGCTTGGCGCCATCTGTTAATTGGTTGAACGTTTTTAATTTCATCGCACCGGTACACTTTTAAATCTATATAGTGCGAACCGGGCTTATGCTCATACGTCTGGCGAGAATGGCCGAGTTAAATATGAAGTTAATTGAATTGGAGCTTTACCGGGAACAGCGACATCCTCTTTCTAGTCATCTTCACTGTCATCGTAAGCTGTAGCCTTCTTTGATGGTATTGGCTTGAAGTACGGCTTCTTCGGAGCTGGCCGCGACGTACTCGGCGCCGGACTTGCTCTCGATGGCGAATGTGATGCAGTCCGCGCTGCCACCTCCGGCTCCTTCGTTTGAGTTGGCACCTGCTTCTTTTTCTTCGTCTTTTTCACGACTGGACGTTGCACTTCGTCGTCAGACGGGAAGAGAGTCTCTGCGTTCTCTAGCGACCTGAAATAATATAAAATTAATTTATTAATTGGCCGATACACTAGAATAGTGTATACATATCATACATTATAAGAATGAATATTAGAATAATTACATAGAAGATATCATTATGCCTCAATTTCCTGGGTATCGAACCCAATGTCTCATGCTCAATAGTCGAGATTACTAGCACTCGTCTAAGGAGTTCCCTGGTATAAAATAGTTGAACAATAGAATTAATTATTTATTAATATATAAATAATGCTACTTACATTTTAAATAGTGCAGCGAAGTTTTGATGTACGATGATGCCACTAGCTCTGGAAGAGGTGATTTGTGGTTGAACTTCAGCAGCGGGACGCTTAAATAGTGATAAATCTACGTCATATTATCCCAAATTTGGGAAGAGGCATATGTATAGAAAATGCTGTGTCAGTTGTCTGCATCCAAATGCAGGTTTGTGATGTGATATTGTAAACAATATTATCCGCTGACGCGTCCGCGGAGACATTGACTTGCCTGTTGGTCTAGTGGTTAGTGGTCCTGACTGCTATGCTGGAGATCGTGGGTTTGATTCCCACCCCTTTATATTGTTATACTAATTCATTATTATTTTGATCCGACTGCGTTGAAATGTCGTATAGCCTCACCGATTGGGTCCTTTATAATAGGAGGGCCCCAATAATAAAACTGACGAATAGTTGGTGAAATACACATCTGCCTAACTGGGAATTAACGGCGTGATGATATATCGATCAACCTTAATTTATGAACAAATAAAAAACATTACTTAACATTCTATTTATGACAAAATTTAAGATACCTTAGCTTTAAAAATATCATAATAATAACAGGTGTTGGAGCGCCTGCCAAAATTATCATAGCAACAACCCGATCAATTAGTTTTAAGTAATTATATTTCATAAGGTCTTATGTTTTTTCTCCTATGTACTTCACTTGCCTTACTTAACTCGTGCAGTCAGCATCGATTAAATTTATATAAAAGTCTTGCGATTGAGTATCCTTCAAACCAACCCCCGAAATCCGTACATGGTCCTAACGAACCGGATAAATATTATTGAAGAAGATCAGCGTATAATATTCAAGGAAATAAGGATTTTTTCCATCCACGTGTCGTGGAGGTTATTCGCCGGTAAATTGAATTGGATTGATGAGCAAGCTATTAGCGGTGTACTGCGTTTGTGATTAAGTCAATATCGTCACCCAACACTCAGGTAGTATATAAGTAGAGTAAATACTCATAAGGTCAGTAAATTTTATTGTATTACCTATTGTATTGTGTTAGATTAAAATCATTAGATACTTGTTGCATTGTGATTAGTATTTTATTCATCAGCAAAATTAAGTTTAAAATCATACTGAATATAGTATAGTTAGCTTATTTGCTACATCATTAAACTTAAATAAGTATAAAGCTGTAACTAAGTCACATAATTATCTACTTTACAGTGGTTGTCAATTGTTAGCTAGTATCTTAACAGAATACATAATAATATAAGTTGAGAGTGTTAGATATTAGTGCAAGTCATTTAGTCAAGTTATTACTCATTATTTAGAATCATTATTTATCGTGTGTCGTTCAATAACGAGTAGTGTTTAGTTGTGCCTTATTGTTAGGTACTAAGTTAGCGTTAAAGTTTTAGAAATAAAAGATTAGACTTGAATTGTATGTAAAGTTCATAAAAACAGCTGGTAGTTAAATTGTTGGATAAGTTTGTTTACTTTGTTTGCTATAACATTCAGAGATCGTTACAACACAGTTTTAGTGTTAAAATAGTATTGTTCTTTTTATAATTGTATTCCTGTATCAATTCCAGGTTGACGACACTCATCTCCCAGTATGTCCGAGGAAAGGGAATTAGTTAAGAAGCGAGGCAGCTTTAAAGGTCGTTTGACCGCGTTCGTCAACTTTCTGGACTTACTTAAGGACAAAGACTTATCAAACTGTAATGTATCTGAATTGCAATTACGCATGGGTAAGATGGAGTCGTTGTACGGGCAGTATGATGAGGTACAGTTACGTCTGGAATGTATTGTAGATGATCTCAAATTACAAGACTCCGAGCGTTCTGACTTCGAGTCTCTTTATTATAAATCCTTGTCCAGAGCTCAAAATATTCTGACTGAATTTAATAAAGATAATAAATCGATGGAAAGTTGTAAAAGTACAATACACAAGCCAGTTAAGTTGCCAACAATTCAGTTGCCTAAGTTTAGCGGATCATATTCTAATTGGCTAGAATTTCGTGACACCTTTACCAGTTTGATTCATTGTAACGATGAAATTGATGAAATCAACAAGTTCCATTACCTGAGAGCATCTCTTGAGGGAACTGCTGCAATAGTTATTAAATGTATTGAGTTTTCGTCGAACAATTACTCTGTAGCATGGAGGTTATTATGTGATCGATTTGACAACAAAAGATTATTAGTGCAAAATCATGTTTCCGCATTGTTTAATATTGAGCCTATCTCAAAGGAATCTTCAGTTGCCATTAAAGGTTTAATCGATCACTTAAATAAAGATTTGCGTGCATTAGAATCACTAGGGGAACCTGTTAACAACTGGGACACACTTTTGATTGAATTTGTTACTCGCAAGCTTGATCAAAAGACCTATCGTGAGTGGGAAGAGTATAAAGGTAACATTGACCAAGACAGTGCGATCACGTTAGGCGCATTGATGCAATTCCTACGAAATCGAGCCACTCTTATCGAGACCTTAGAACTAAGTCGCAGTAATAGTTCACAAACATCAGGTAAATCAGGCCCTAAGATAAAATCTATGGTAGCAACGCAATCTCCTAACAGTTCTAGCACTGAATTAACTCCTAAGGTATGTCCGAAATGTAATAACAACGATCACATGTTATATAATTGTCCACAGTTTCTCGCATTAAGCAATGACGATCGCTTAAAATTACTACCCAGTTATAAGGTTTGTTTCAACTGTTTTCGTTCAGGTCACTATGCTAACAAATGTAAAAAACAAGGTTGCAAACTATGCAAACGTAGGCATAACACACTAGTTCACATAGATTCTAAAAGCACTATTGCGAATACACTTCGTGATAACAACAACTTGTCTGTATCGGGTTCTTCACCGTCTACTAGCACTGAAACAAATACCGTAGCATTGTCAGCGAACACTGCATCATCCCGTGCTCATAATCAGCAAGATGTTGTTTTGTTATCGACCGCCTTGGTCAAACTGCGGGATCACACTGGTTGCGTGCATCTCGCTCGCGCGGTGCTAGATAGCGGGAGCACCTCTTCATTCATAACAGACAAGCTATGTAAACAACTTGGTTTAATAACTAGCCATATAGATAAATCTATACTTGGCATCAATAATGTTACTTCGCACGTAGGTAAAACATGCCGTGTTAAGATGCAGTCATTAAGCGATAGTTTTAGTTTCGAACTCAATTGCTTTGTTTTGCCATTCATTACAAGTAATGTACCGTGTCGTGAAATAGACATTACTGATTTCGACATACCGTCGAATATTATTTTAGCGGATCCTAAATTTTATAAACCCTCGGATGTCGATATATTAATCGGCGCTGACCTTTTTTGGGAACTTTTAGGATCGCAACGAGTAAAATTAGGTACTGGAAAACCTTTATTATGTGAAACCCGTCTAGGATGGATAGTTTCCGGTCCAATTACTCAAAATTATACTTCACTGCTGTCAAATGATATCAAATGTAACTTTTCTAATGATATTTCCGAAGGTGAAAGTAACTGGGAAAAGCTTAGAACAGACTTGACAAAGTTCTGGCAATTAGAGGAGGTGAATGCGAAATCTTCCAATTCTTACATGCCAGAAGAAAAATCATGTGAAGAACATTTCGTTAAAAATACGACACGATTGTCTGATGGTCGTTTTTGTGTTCGTATACCCCTTAAGAAAGATCCGTCAGTTCTAGGTAATTCTTATAAGAAAGCTACATATTGTTTACAGTCATTAGAGCGTAGATTAAAGGTTAAGCTAGATTTTAGTAGAATGTATCATGACTTTTTATTAGAATACGAGTCACTTGGTCACATGACAAAGGTCAATAAACCTAATATGTGTATTGGTTATGTTATCCCGCACCACGGAATATTACGCGAGTCGAGTAGCACGACCAAACTTCGTGTTGTCTTCAATGCAAGTTGTCCTACTACGACGGGAGTGTCCTTTAATGACCTACAAATGGTTGGGCCTACTGTGCAGGACGATCTATTGTCTATACTTCTTCGTTTCAGGTTCCATAAGTATGTTTTATCTGCGGATGTGGAGAAGATGTATAGACACCCGTCGGATAGGTATCTACAACAGATTGTTTGGCGTGACAATGTTGGTGAGCCGATTAGTGTTTACGAATTAAATACCGTCACGTACGGTACGGCTAGTGCACCGTTCCTCGCGACGCGATGCCTTACGCAACTGGGACTTGATTGCAGGGACCCTAAAATATCTGAAATCATCAGACATGACTTTTACGTCGACGACTTACTGACAGGGGGGAATGACTTAGACGAAGCAAAATTAATTCGTACTGAAGTTACAAAGGTGCTTGCGTCGGCATGTATGCCATTAAGAAAATGGAAGTCAAATGAACCTCAACTAGTGTCGGATTGTGTTCCTGCGCCGGACAACTTGCCAGCGTCATTGGATTTAAATGTTGGACCTAATGAGCCTGACAAGTTGCTTGGTCTTGGGTGGCATGTCAGTACTGATGAGTTAGGGTTTCCTATAAATGTAACTAATTCCTCTACTGGGCACACTAAGCGTGATTTGCTATCCGTTATTGCGAGAATTTTTGACCCCTTAGGTCTTTTGGGTCCTATTATTATCAGCATGAAGGTATTATTACAGAAAGTGTGGTTAGATAAATTATCATGGGATCAACCATTACCTAATGAGATTAGTAAACATTGGAATGTGATTATTGAGTCTTTGCCTCTTCTAAATAATTTACGTATCCCGCGCATTGTAGTCTGCAATTTATATACGGAGTTAGAACTCCATATTTTCACAGATGCGTCTGAGTCCGCATATGGCGCTTGCGTCTACATTCGCAGTGTTAACGACAAGGGTGAACATTTGGTTCGTTTATTGATGGCTAAGAGTCGAGTGGCTCCCATAAAGCCTATACCACAATCCCGCGACTGGAGTTGTGTAGTTGGTTCTCGTCTCTGTGAGAAAGTGATGGGCTCACTCCGAGCGAAGATCAGTCGAGTCTATTGTTGGACTGATTCGACCATTGTATTGGGATGGTTACAGATGATGCCTACCAAACTTCAGCCGTTTGTACGCAATCGCGTTGCTGAAGTTTTGGATAAGGCGGGCAACTGTACATGGCGACACGTCCCAACCGAACAAAACCCAGCAGACCTTATATCTCGTGGCGTGGATATAAGTGTTCTGCAGGTTTCGGAACTGTGGTGGCATGGACCAACATTTCTAGGACTAGACCCGTCTGACTGGCCTTCACAAATTAAATGTCCAGGACTGGAGTCGCTACCGGAGACTCGACCTAATGTCGTTTTAAATACTGTCATTAATGATTCAAAGGGTGAAGAATTCATTGATTTTAGTCGTTATTCTAATTACTCGCGGCTAATACGTTCTGTTGCTTATCTATTGCGATTTATTAAGTCATGCAGAAAACATTATCCAAAGGATAATTATTTGTCACATGATGAGTTACAAGATGCATTAAATGTTGTTATCATTCACAGTCAAGTCTCAGTCATTTTCTGAGTACGAATTACTTTTAAATAAAAAAGGTATATCTAAAGGGAGCGCCCTTCTTAAGTTCAATGTTTTTTTGGACGACAAAAATATTATGCGAGTAGGAGGACGTCTCGACAATTCTAATTTCGCTTACAGTAAAAAGCACCCTATATTATTACAGTCCACTCATAAGTTTACGCAGTTGTTATTTAATTTCGAACATAGGAGATTGATGCATGCTGGCCCCCAATTACTGCTAGCTTCCATTAGGGAATCGTATTGGCCTATAGGAGGTCGCAACTTGGCAAAGGCCTGTTATCACAAGTGTGTTCTGTGCCAACGCATGAAGGGTAAGGTCGTAACTCCGTTAATGGGTAACTTACCACAAGAACGCCTTCGTCCAGGTTATCCCTTTGAGAGCACAGGCGTTGATTATGCCGGGCCTATTATGTGTGCTAGCCGTCAAGGTCGTGGATGCAGACTGGTAAAGGTGTATGTCGCTATTTTCATTTGTTTCACAACCAAGGCCATCCATTTAGAGCTCGTTGGCGATTTAACTAGCAATAGTTACTTACTGGCTTTGTATCGATTTATTTCTCGAAGAGGTAAACCCGTTGATATCTTCTCGGATAACGGTACCTCATTTGTCGGTGCGTACAATGAACTTTCTAAATTTTTAAAAACAAATAGTTTGTCCTTGGGTGAAAGTGCAGCGAACGATGGAATAAGGTTCCACTTCATCCCAGCTTATACTCCGCATTTCGGTGGACTCTGGGAGGCGGGTGTCAAGTCAACAAAATACCACCTTCAAAGAGTGTTGGGAAATTGTAATTTGACCTTCGAGGAGCTTTACACCACGCTAGCTAAGATCGAGGCCATCTTGCACTCACGTCCACTGACGCCGTTGTCTTCAGATCCTGCAGATTATACTCCGCTTACGCCAGGACATTTCCTGATTGGGCGGTCCCTCACTTCCTTGCCGCAACCTGACTACCAGGATTACTCTGCCAACCATCTCTCTCGCCTTCAAAGAGTCGAACAACTCCGACAACATTTTTGGAGCAGATGGAGTAAGGAATACGTGACAGAGCTACAGCAGGTGCGGTCAAAATGGCGTAGCTGCAAGGACAGTCTGAAGATTAACTCCTTAGTCGTGATCAAGGAGGACAACCTTCCTCCTCTGAAGTGGAGACTTGGACGGATTGTGGCTGTTCACCCGGGAACGGATGGCATCGCTCGTGTGGCTGACATACAGACCTCCACTGGACTCATTCGGCGGGCATTCAACAGGATCTGCCCATTGCCTGTGTCTTCTGATTCTGGTTGAAACCGTTGCTTTCAACGCCCGGGGGCATGTTGGAGCGCCTGCCAAAATTATCATAGCAACAACCCGATCAATTAGTTTTAAGTAATTATATTTCATAAGGTCTTATGTTTTTTCTCCTATGTACTTCACTTGCCTTACTTAACTCGTGCAGTCAGCATCGATTAAATTTATATAAAAGTCTTGCGATTGAGTATCCTTCAAACCAACCCCCGAAATCCGTACAACAGGCGAAACCAGACGTAGCAATAGTATGTCGATATTGCTAAGTATATTGTTTTGATTCGTCTCCTTAAAAAGAATTCAGATTACGGTGCAACTTTGATATACACTTAAGATACCATGAGTTTGCTTGCTTATATCATCTGAATAAAATGTATGAAAACGATTACCGTAAACATAAGGGCAGTAGTATTATTTTATCGATATAAACTTACAATAAATAATAAAAATGATAGGTGTCGTAATGTCTTACGTTTCCTATTTCACTATACCATTTTTGGAAAAAAGATATGATATCTGACTTAAAAATGTGTGATTTTGAACTCTATCCATAAAAATAAATTAGGGTATATAAATAGAGAGAAAAAATCATTTTAAATCTATTCCAATTCTACACTTGACTGTTACAACAGGCTTGAT
>OX438917.1:283726-385052 GCA_949316265.1 Diarsia mendica
TTCCTCCGCGCCTCAAAAAGGACGTAAAGCCGTTGTGGTATGTAATATGATGTGCAAGCTTGCAGTAATAGCTTGCAAGTAGTTTACGTAGAATAGCAAGTAAGTATTATGTATAAGGGTCAATAAATGGATCCCACGACATACGGACGTTTCCTTATAAGCTCCGCCTAACTGGCCTAACCCTCAGCCCAATCCTACATGGCGACCTTGCCAGGATCTTGGCAACAGAAGATGCCAGGATTTCAACCACGTTTCGGCGTTATCTAAATATCTACATGGACAATTAAAAACGTACCTACATCAAAATGTGTCGCAAACGAAAAAAAAAACAAAAAACAGTGAAGAAGTGAAGAAAGAAGATAAAATTATAGAAGAAAGAAGATAAAATTAAAGAAGAAAGAAGATAAAATTATAGAAGAACGAAGAACACTTATTGAAGAAAGAAAATAAAAATTACAGAAGAGAGAAGAAAAGTTCTAGAAAAAAACAAAAGAAGAGAAGATTGAAGAAATAAAATTTATTTTGTTGGTGGAGTCCAGGGTATTCCCGGCTCAGTTACCAGTGGTGTCCAGGGTATAGCCCGGCCCAAGCTGCCATTCCAGAGGATGAGCCAAGCAGTCACTTCAGAGGACAAGCCAAGCAGCCCTTCCAGAGGAAAAGCCTAGCAGCACATCGAGACGGACCAACTCGATGAAAGGTATGAGTGTAGTACTCATGAAGTGTAAAAATAGACTTTATAATTATTCATGGAAAGACTTAGTGAAATATATGAATGTTTATTAGATTTATGTGTTAGTTTAAGTGTTTATTAGAAAATTAGGCCCTAAACGGCGAGCCGAAAAAGTAGGACAGAAAAAGTTTCGGGAGGCTGATAATTTGTATAATGAGTTTACATTATTAATTGAATACTGACGTATAAGTAAGTAAAAGGGAATTAAATTTAGAACTGCCAATATCTATATATACAAAAATCTTGGGTTATAAAGAGGTAACAGATATTTCAGAAAGTTCGTCCGACGAATTTTTAGATTTCGAGGAAAATAAGACAACATACAAAATGGAGAGTTTTAGTTTAAAAACGGCTATTACTTTGATTCCAGTTATGGACGGAAAGGAAGAAATAGTAGAGAGAATAATCGAAGGTATAGAAATGTATGAAAGTTGCTTGAAAGAAGAAGGTTGTAAGAAATTGCTAGTTTCATTTGTGTTAAAGACTCGTCTGTCAAAAATAGCGAGATTAAAACTGAAAGAAAGTTACGAAACTGTTTCGGATTTAGTAAAAGATATTCAAACTTATCTTCTGACAAAAAAATGCCCCAACTCAATAATGACACAGATTAATAATATAAGTCAAAACAACTTGACTATAGGCGAATACGGAGAGAAACTAGGAGATTTGTTTACCTCCCTTACCATAGCGCAAGCAGACGGAAACCAGGCAGCCGCTGAGATACTAAGTCCAATAAACGAAAGGTTAGTAGTTAAAAGATTTGCAGATGGTCTGAGAAACCGTCGACTTAGTACTATTTTAGCAGCAAGAAATTACAGTCAATTGAAGGATGCAGTACGAGCAGCTGAGGATGAGGAGCAGTCACTTCCCGGAACCTCAGGTCAGGATGCCGTGTTATCTTACACACGAGGTAGAAACTCAAGGTACAGTCGGAGTCGCGGAAACTACCATCGTGGGCATACTACTCAATACCATGGAAATCCTTCTCACTACCGAGGTAACAACGCAGCCCAGCATTACAGGGGCCAGGGGCCCGCACAGCGAGGTTTTTACCGTGGCAGACATTACCAACAGCGTAGATACTCTAGGCCGCCCAATAAAAGTTACTATAGAAGTAACAGGGGTCATTACAGAGGTGCCAGGCAAGACAACGTAAATGTTGTCACAGTGCCAAAAGAGGAAAAGGATAAGGAGGAAAATTTTGCTCAGTTTTTCGGAGCAACTAATTACAGTTTAGTATGTAAAAGTCTCGATTTTATCTATTTATACGCTGGCAATCAAAAACTAAAATTTTTAATCGATACGGGTGCATCTATTTCATTAATCAACAAACAGTCGGTAACACGCGAAACAAAATTATATAGCGATCAAACAAGCATAAAAGGTATCGGTGGGAAAGTACAGACATATAACTTCGCATACATATCTCTGAAATTAGAAACCGGTGTACAATTTCGTTACAAGTTTTATTTATTCGATAATATTCCATGTGAATCGGATGGAATACTCGGTCTAGACTTTCTGAGAACTTATAACGCTAACATTGATTTACCGACAAACGTACTCAGCTTATAATTAAAGGATAAAGCGCTGCATTATCACATTGAAATACAAAACTGTCAACCTATTCATACGAACTCGGAAAATTATTTGCTTATTCCAGGTCGAAGTGAGTCTATCCACTATATCGACATAAACAAAAATGTTTACAAAGAATGCGTTTTACAGCCTAAGCAAATAAATGACAACTTATTCATAGCAGGTTGTATTTTTCAGCCAAAACGAGGTAAAGTTCCAGTAAAAATTTTAAACACAAGTGAAAACTTAATCAAAATACCGAAATCAAAATTAATACGTAACGATGATTTAGAGTATTTAGATAACTATAATATTTGTTTATTTAATAAATCTGAAACGGGACTGGAACGAGTAAAAAAATTAATATCGCAACTTAATTTATCACATTTAAATTCAAGCGATAGAAAAGAATTAGAAATAATTTGTGCTAAATATTCAGACATATTTTTCCTACAAGGAGACAAACTAGGTACAGCAAATGTAGTAGAACAGTCAATAACAATAAAAGCAAATACGATGCCCGTGTATACTAAGCCTTATCGTTTGCCTCAATCATCAAAATCGGAAATTAATAAGCAAGTTAAAAAAATGTTACAGGACAACATAATAGAGCCCTCCAGCAGTGAGTGGAACAGTCCTATTCTTTTAGTACCCAAACAATCAGATGGAGAAAAGAAATGGCGTTTAGTAGTGGATTACCGAAAACTTAATGATTGTATACAAGATGATAAATTTCCACTACCAAATATTAGCGAAATATTAGACTCTCTTTCAGGAAGTATTTGTTTTAGTCATTTAGATCTTCAGCAAGGATTTTATCAAGTTAATTTAAAACCAGAGAGTAGGGATATCACCAGTTTTTCGACTAGTGAAGGTCAATATCGTATGAAGCGCCTTCCTATGGGTCTCAAAATATCACCAAATGCGTTTTCTAGAGCCATGTCAATTGCCTTGTCGGGACTAACATTTGAGAAATGTTTCGTTTACTGTGACGATCTTATTGTATTCGGTAGGACAGTAGATATACATAATAAGAATCTTATGGATGTTTTCGATCGTTTAAGAAAAATGAACCTTAAGCTAAACCCAGGAAAGTGTGAATTTATGAAAACTCAACTACTCTATTTGGGTCACGAAGTTTCAGCTAATGGTGTATTACCAGATCCACAAAAAATTACTGTAGTTAAAAATTACCCAGTACCAAACAATGCCGAAGAGGTTAGGCGATTCGTTGCATTTTGCAACTATTATAGAAAATTCATTCGATCGTTTTCAGAAATTACAGTACCACTTAATAAATTATGTAGAAAGAACGAAACTTTTGTATGGACAAGTGAGTGTCAAAATAGTTTTGACATTCTCAAAGAAAAGTTAATTAATCCACCAATTTTGCAATACCCCGATTTTTCAAAAGAAAATGAATTCATACTACAAACGGACGCATCTAATATGGCAATAGGATCGGTCTTATGTAACAGCGATCTAAGACCAGTAGCTTACGCCAGTAGACCACTAAATAAAGCAGAGTTAAATTATCCTACGATACAAAAAGATCTTTTGGCAGTAGTGTGGAGTATAAAATATTTTAGACCTTACTTATATGGAAGAAAATTTACTATTCTAACGGATCATAAACCTCTCATCTATCTATTTGGAATGAAAGATCCATCTACACGACTTTTAAAGTTTAGATTACTATTAGAAGAATACGTACGACAAAGTTTTCCAAAAACAAGTTCATATGGCGTGTAATTTGTTTCTGAATGGATTGTGTTGTTAAAACTGAAACACCAAAATGGTAACCAATAACTCCATGTATCCGTATGATTGTCACACTGTATCCTTAAAAATGCACCCAAAGTTTTGTGAGCATTTTCAAGAGCTCCAATCGACTGATGGTGATAGGCTGTAGAAGATAATTTTTCAATATTAAGTATTTTACAAACCTGTTCCATGGTTGCTGAAATAAATTCTGTTCCACGATCCGTAGCTATTGTCGCCGGAATACCAAATCTTAATATGAACTGTCTAACAAATGCATCTGCAATGGACACTGTTTCTTTGTTTTGCAAAGGAATAGCTTGTACAAATTTTGTTAACTCGCATTGC
Source organism: Diarsia mendica (assembly GCA_949316265.1). Lineage (NCBI taxonomy): Eukaryota > Metazoa > Arthropoda > Insecta > Lepidoptera > Noctuidae > Diarsia > Diarsia mendica. The sequence continues at coordinate 288,144 of OX438917.1, forward strand.
ATAGTCAATATATAACAATAACCATTTTCGTCTCTATCTAAAGGACCCACTACATCTAAGTATATCTTTTCAAAAGCCGAGGAAGCTGTTGTGGTAATTTCCATCGGTTCTTTTATGTTACGAAAATATTTGTGTTTCTGACAATTAGTACATTTTTTAACAAATTCCTGGACATCCTTTTCGATACTTGGCCAATAGTATCGACTTTTTATAGTATTTATCATTCTGCGCACTCCAGCATGACCGCTGGATGGCAGTAAATGAAAGTCATTCATAATAAGTGTCTTTTCGTTGTCGTCGTCTATTCTTTTTACGCCTCGTAATATGCATATTCGCGGTCCGGACCAATTAGTAAGTGTTGTTATCTCATCACAAACACTTTTGATAAATTCTATATTATCATTATTTTTAATTATACTCACTTCATTGATACGTATCTTTTCACAAAAATAGCTCAATTTCTGCACAAATTCGGCTCGCGAGAAATGCGCCTTGAAATCAAGATTAGTGTATAATGTCTTTTTACCCTCTATAAATGCAAAACATTCAAATTCTTCAGTTATCATATCATTATCTCTAAATCGTTTTAATTTGTTGCCTTCCATCAAACACAATTCTACCGAATCACACGGTTTTCTTAATATATCCACAACTCTTGGTTGATCAGTCCAATTGTTACTGGATGTATTCAGATCCTTCTTTTCATCGTCATTCTTACTCTTACTTAGGTCATTCAGCTTTTTCTTTTGCGCTCTGGTCATAACAGCCATTACTTGTTCATTCATACCTTTAAGTTCATCAGACGTTATACAAACTCTCGACAAAGCATCTGCCACAACATTGTCTCTTCCTTGCACATAGACTATTTTAAAGTTATATTCTTCTAAAGTTAATCGAAATTTAAGTAATCTACTTGACGGATCTTTCATACCAAAAAGATATATTAATGGTTTGTGATCTGTCATTATGGTGAATTTGTTTCCATACAAGTATGGTCTGAAATACTTAACGGACCACACTATTGCCAATAGTTCTTTTTGAATAGTTGGATAGTTTCTTTCTGCTTTATTCAAGGGTCTGCTGGCATATGCAACTGGTCTAAGATCTTTATTACATAACACAGAACCAATAGCAGTACCCGAAGCGTCTGTTTGTAAAATAAATTCATGATTTTCGGAAAAATCGGGATACTGTAAAATCGGTGACGATATTAAAGCATTTCTTAAAAATTCAAAAGCCTGTTGACATTCATCAGACCAAATAAATGGTTCATTTTTCCTACTTAACTTATTCAAAGGTATTGCAATATCCGAAAAATTTCTTATGAATTTACGATAATAGTTGCAGAATGCTACAAACCGTTTTACTTCATCTGCATTTTTGGGAGTAGGATATTTTCGTAATACTTTTGTTTTTTCTGGATCTGGTAAAACGCCTTTGTCTGTGACTAAATGTCCTAGATAAAGAATTTCTTTCTTTAAAAATTCACATTTCTGAGGGTTGAGTTTTAAATTAACTTTTCTCAATCTCTCCATGACAGTTATTAGATTTTTGTTATGGGAAGACAGATTTCTTCCAAATACAATGAGATCGTTCTGATATACTAGACATTTATCGTGAGTTAAACCAGACATCGCTACAGACATCATACGACTAAAGGCATTAGGGCTGATCTTTAGACCCATTGGTAAACGTTTCATGCAATATTGACCAGTATTTGTAGTGAAAGCTGTTAATTTACGACTACTCGGCTCTAAACTTACCTGATAGTAACCTTGGTGAAGGTCAAGATGAGTAAAATAAATGGCTCCAGTAAGCGTATCTAAAATTTCATTAATGTTTGGTAGAGGAAATTTGTCGTCACAAATAACCTCGTTCAATTTTCTGTAATCTACAACTAAACGCCATTTTTTGTCATTATCTTTGCTACTTTTCTTAGGTACTAATAAAATTGGACTGGACCATTCACTATTTGACTCTTCGATTATGTCATTTTCTAACATATTATCAACTTGCTTAGTTATTTCTGGTTTTAGTGCCTGTGGTAACCTATACGGTTTGACGTAAACTGGAGTAGAGTTTGGTTTTAAAACTATAGATTGCTTATAAATATTAGTTGTGTTTAACTTATCTCCCTCTAAATGAAAAACATCAGAATATTTTGCACAAATTGCTTCAATTGATTGTTTCTCTTCTCCATCTAAATAATTTAAATTTAATTCAGATAGCAAAGTTTTAACCCTGGTAACGTCAGTATTGGTCTTATTAAATTGACAAATATTATAATCGTCCAAACTTTTCAAATCTGGTGTGAAATATGGCAAGTTTACATCCTTGTCACTGACATTAAGTATTTTAACTGGAATTCTATTATTACTAACTGTGGTTATTGCGTTTGCTATAAACACATCGTTCGCTAACTCTTTACTACATACTACAACTTCTCCATTTACATTCTCATTCACAATAATAAAATGAATTGATTCTGAGCGTGCCGGAATAATCATAGAATTTTTCATCCTTTCATGTTCATCAACAAAATGTAGATAATGTTGTTTATTTCTGTTTATAAGTGTTACATTATTTGAACCTAAATCAATATGCGCACTAAATTTTTCTAAAAAGTCTAACCCTATGATTCCGTCAGCTTTTAGTGGTAGCGAATTAAAAACAAGAAAATTGTGCTGAAACGTGGCATTGTCGTATTTTAATATTAAATTTACAGAACCTTGAGAGCGTCGCTGACCACCTATTCCATTTATTATAGTATTATCTCTATTAACAACTATATCTTTTGGTAATACTTCATTTTTAATAATTGACAATGTTGCACCCGTATCAATAAGCCAATAGTATTTAATGTTTTTAATATAAAAAGTAACATATTTCGCATCTCCTTGTAATGATAATATAAAATGCTTAGGAACGAAAAAACTGATTCGTTGTACCTGCATTGTCGTTTTTATCGCATTGACGAGTTTCATCTACTTTCTCTACTGGAAATGTGTTTTGACCTCGTCCACGGTTCCTAACATATCTAGACCCTCTATTTCCTCGCTGATTATTGTATGAAGGCCGATAATTTTCTCTAGAATTTCCTCTAGAACTGTGTCCTTGATAGTGGTTATTAAATTGATGACCACGATGGTAATTGTTACCATATTGACTACGGTAAATACCTCTTTGACCTTGAGAACGCCTAATATTGTGTGCCATTCGTCCATTTTTAGAAGCATACAGAATGTTACCTGGTGGTTGAAAAGACGTGCACTCCTCGTCTTTCGCTGCTTGTATGGCATCTTTCAAGCTGCTGAAGCCGCGTGCTGAGATGATGGTGCTCATTTTTGCGCTACGCAGGCCATCTGAAAACCGTTTTATGGCAAAGCTTTCATTGATTGGCTTTAAAATCGAAAATATTTCTTCTTTTCCATCTGCCTGGGTAATTGTCAGCTCTGTAAATAACTTTTCTACCTCTGTACCATAATCCTCAATGGATCTCGAGCCTTGTTGAATGTTTTTAAGCTTCGTCTGTATAGCCATAAATGATTTTTTGGGTAAAAGAAATTTCCTTAAATCATCAATTAATTCTTGGATAGTTTTGTATGAGCTTGCAATTCGTAATTTTGCATTTTCATTCAACCGACTTTTCAATACAAAAGTAATTAATAATACTTTACCTGGGCTGTCCAGCATGTCAGCATACATCTCCACTGAGTCTATTAAGCGCTTAGTGGTGGCCTCTACACCGTCCATCACTGGAATCAAACTACACGCCACCTTTATGTCAAAATCCATTTTGCCTGAATCTAAATCTACTGTAACGGGGAAAGTACACAATTTCTCTATTTCTTCGTACTTTTGTTTTATTTTTTGATAAAGATCTATTGCCGATTTCAAATGAATATCTTTACTTTTGTCAATAAGTAAATATATTTTACAACAACTTTCGTATGTGTTTTTTGCTAGATCTAACTTAGTTGAAATAACATTACCCTTATATCTAGTTTGTCCCTTTTTTACTAAATAATTGCGTATTTCTACTAACAAGGCATAATTTTGTTCCAAAATATCAATCATGATATTCTTAATCTAATAATAGAATTGCATAAATGTAACACATTTTACATAAATGCGAAGAAGCGGTAAAAAAAAGTCCGACGTTGCATTTTGTTTCCGTTCGGTGTCTTATTGCTGAATGTCCGCACCCGGTTTTAGCACTTTTAGAATTATAGCGTTATGAAATATGATACCGCGTAACTAGCTCACTCACTGATATTAATTTTATTTTTTACGTAAAATTATTAATCCACATCACTTTTATTTTTCATTGTCATTTCACTTCTAATTACTGGTTCTCGTTACCTTCTGTGCGCCCTCTGATGGATGATCTTATTCTCTGCATGGTAGTCATCCCCATCTCCTGCTGGATCCATGCACGGTGGCAGCTCCTGTACATCCGCAGGCCCGCATAAACAGCAACGAGTCCAATAATGGCCAAAACAATATAGGTCACAATGCTAAGCCGCTCCACGTGGCCTCCGATTTCTTTCAACGTGGCGTCATTGTTGCCTCCAGCCGCGTTTTGGCTGAGGAAAACCTCTTCTTTCTCCACAGTTGACCGACACATTATTTACACTATTTGCGTAATATGTTAACTATACTAAAACTAACAATCCCCTTGGCAGAGCCCCGTGGCAGGGTCGCCATGTAATGTTGGGGTTCCTAATGGGTGTTATTAAGGAAACAACCACATCGGTTAAGTACTATTTAATGAATGCGTTGGTAATGCTCTAAAATAATGCATATAAGGTATAGTGCAAACTCAGCATACATACGGTTATAAAGTAGCGTACTTACTTACTAAACTAAAGGAGCATACATATTATTCTCACACTTCAGTGCAACTGTAACATAAATAATTATGAGTTTAGTTTTAATGCTTTAAAGGTAAATGATTTGGCATCAATATATTATAGACTTGTTGGTGTTCTGAAGTTAACTGCATACTCAAAGATATTTAATGATTACAATAAGTAATCATTTAAGTAGTAAAGATTTGACATACAAAACCTTCACTGCAGGATCAAAGTGTGTGTGTTTACTAAGTGATGGTATAAGTAATCATTAACGTCTTTGAGTGCAGCACCTAGTGAGTCAAATTGTATGTGCTTGACATGCAAATTATGGTGGCTGAAAGCTAAACAAAGATTAAGTTTTAACCATTGATTCTAGAACTTACCATTTGTAATAGTCTGACCAGACAGTTTCCCCACAAAATACCTATCAAAAAGAATCTGAGTGACATCCAAAGTGTTTTGTTTAACAGTGAGGTAGGCTATCACTCCTGAGGAGAATACTATGGTGATCAGGGAGTCTTTGGTCCATTCACAGGTTATGATGCTCCTGTCTCGGAGCTTGGACTCCAGCTGACGCACCTGCCGTGGGTGGGCAGCGCGCCATAGCCCACCGCGCCGCTCGCAATAACTTCTTTTACCAGAATCATAAATTGTCTCATCTACTCTTTTCTTTGTTTCATACCTGTAAGGATGAAGGTGACTTCTTCAGTACTGAAGAGGGTTGCATTTGCTTATCTTTGAAACTTTTAATTGGTTCAAATATATTAATAAATTACGGAGATGTTATGAAAGCAAAGTGGTACAAGTTTCTTCGTAAAATTTGTCTTAAGCTTCGTCTTGTCACTCGAGGCGTAGGGCTGACCCTATAACTCACGGTGCAGTGATTTCGGGGTGTTTAAACTGGCGTAAAGGGTTGTTGTGACCTCTGGGACCTACTAACAAGCTTATAGTTTCACAAATGAAAGTTTCTAATTTTAAACTTGTTTTCGACAACTTTGTAACTTACTTGAAACTTTTAAAGTCACTGTTTTTTAAGTGCAAGCTTTCATCACAGGTCAGAAATTTTACATCGTAGTTAATCATTTTATGTTTCGAATCATACTTTTGTTATGCCGTTTTAAATTATAGCATTATTTACATTCCCTGGTTACAGGCTGGGGGTGAGTCAGAAAAAAAAATCGAGGTGGTGATCTACGGCATCACGGATATTCAGGTATGCACTGAATTACTAAAAAGACTATAACGAATTTTGTGGACATTTAAGTACGTGATCGACACTATGTGTGATGATCGACACTATCACTGTGCGTGATAGTTATCCTTTTCCGTTGATATCAGAACAGATTGATGTCCTCAGTCAGGTGTCTTATTTTTCTAGTTTAGACATGGCCTCATGGCTTCACCAGGTTTTGATGGCATCTCAGAACGACATCGAAAAGACCGCGTTTATTACTCGGATGGTGTATGGGAATATTTGAAAATGCTCTTTGGACTCTGTAACGTGCCTTCTGTTTACCAACGGGCCATCAATAAAGCGCTAAAAGGGCTAAAAGGCAAAATAGCGCTTGTCTAAATGGACAAGCGCTATAATAATAATGTTCACGTATTTTTTTTTTTCTTAAATTTTGGAGGAGGCGTTCCATAGTCTAGAGCAGGTATTATCTGCTTTTAACTGCTGTTAAAGACTTGACTTCTCGATACGACTGTGAAGCTCTTCGAAATTTCGTTCACATAATCGGATTACCCAAGTGAATCATTTCCAATCAAGGCACTTCGTTCACAGGGCAAGACTTCCAAAGCCTCTGTAGAGAGTGGTCAATCGAGTTCCATGAAATCGCCAGTGGTATTTGTCGTGCCAATGGACAGGTAGAACGGATAATGTCCGTACTGACTAATTGTTTTTGTAACTGTCTTGGATCCCGCAACGAAATACGAATAGCGGAGGAGTAGGAAAAAACAACAAAAAACGAAAATATTGACCTGAGCTGCTGTTATGGTGTAGCAACAAACTAAATTCTAAGAAAGATATAAAAAGTAATTTCCCAAAGTAAAAAGTTAAACAAAAACACTGTTTCTGTTGCCAGATAAACAGAGTAATGAGGTTAATTAGTGGCCAACTATTTATCGGACCTACATTTGGAATCAAATGTGGTAAACGATTTTCTTATGGGATTGAAATGATTGTGAAACACAGTGTAATCCTAGAGTTAATTTAATGTGTTTAAATAAGTTTTAAGCTGCTTCATCTATGTCTTATGAAATTCATCGAGTTTGTCTTTATGTAATAATAACAAACAGAACTCAAAAAGAACTGCAAACCCGGTAGCTTTGTGGGAGAAGTATCGCCATCATCTGTCGGAAGTTTTTTTTCGAGTTTTGGGGCGTGCTACTGGAGACGAAGTCGAAGTAACTGATGAACGCGTGCTGAACACCTGTCTCACAGTTCACTTCAAGACGTGGTCATTGCTATCGGCGGCAATCCACTGGTCGAATTGGGTTACCAACTCCTCAATCATCACCGCATCAAGACCGTGGAAATCGGGAGTATAACGCTGAGGCAATTTACGATCCGGGCGAAATGACTACCAAACTAAATTACCATGTCGCTTTGTTCTCTTCAGAGCAAAAACTAATTTATGACACCTTTGTAAAATGTTTTTCTTGGATGATCCTGGTGGACAGGAAAAACATTAGTTACCACTGGCATACTTGCAGAGGTCAGGAGGCAAGGCAAAATTGCCATTGCTGTAGCGTCGTCGGGAATCGCTGCCACACTGCTTCCGGGTGGCAAGACAGCACATGCCATGTTTGAAACTTTCATCGACTTAGAGAGAGCCGAAACGCATGTTTGTGGTATGTCACGTAACAGTGACAAGGGACACGTGCTCAAGGATTGCTCTTGGATATGAGATGAGTGTACGATGGCCAATAGGAAGGCAGTTGAGGCCGTGGACAGAACCCTGCAGGACATCCGCAGGAACGAACATTTGATGGGTGGTGTCACAGTTCTGTTCAGTGGCGATTTCCGATTTCCCGTGGTGACGCGGGGATCGAGAGCTAACGAGATGAATGCTTCGTTGAAACGATCTTCGTTGCGGTCACAAATTCGTACGCTACGCTTAACCATTTAGATGAGAGCTCGGCTCGGCGGCAATGCACGTGCTAAAGAATTCTCCAACGTCATTCTAAGTCTTGGCGAAGGCACTCTACCAGAGGAGAGGGTTGGACGTCACTGTGAACTTAGCATCTCAAGTATTAGCATCTCAACAAATAACTTGAGTTCTGCTTGCATCCAGCATAGTTCCATAGTTCCTGATAGTTTATAACGATTGTTCAATTCATTTGCCCTGAAAAATCCAATTTTAAAAATGAGATGCCAACTTCACATATGACATCGCAGCATCTCATCATATTAAAGGTTTTTCAGGATCAAGGAGTTGTTTTAAACATAGTTCTATACCTCCTGATTGATTGTAACAATAGTTCTGTTCCATAACCGTCAAAATAGCAATTTTGAAAATGAGATGCTAACTTCCTACATGACGTCATAGCATCTCACAGTATTTTCAGTGTTTTAACACCGAGGAGTTGTATTAAGCATAGTTCTATATACCCTGATTAATTTTAAGCAGTGTTCCGCCAATTTGCCGCCAAAGTCGCGACGCGACGCGAGAATAACCGAAAACCGTGTCAAGTTAGCTTTGGTTACAATTAACTGACAGTTCTGCCCAGCATCTCAGCGTTTTTCATTACCAATGCAATAAATACGCCTACTTCTGTTGTAAAACGCTTTCAGGACACACCACACTACAAGTTGTAGCGAAAAACAAAAAACCAAAAAAACATTTTTGACCGTTTACTGACAGTTCTGCCCAGCATCTCAGCCGTTTTCATTACCTACGCAACAAATACGTCAAATGCTGTAGTACACCGCTTTCAAAACACACCACACTACACATTTTTGCGAGAAAAATCAAAAACCGTGTCAAGTTAGCTTTGGTTACAATTAACTGACAGTTCTGCCCAGCATCTCAGGCTTTTTGAATACCAATGTTATAAATACGCCTACTACTGCTAAATAACGCTTTCAGGACACACCACACTACAAGTTGTAGCGAAAAACAAAAAACCAAAAAAACATTTTTGACCGTTTACTGACAGTTCTGGCCAGCATCTCAGCCGTTTTCATTACCTACGCTATAAATACGTCCAATGCTGCAGTATTACTAGGCCCAATAGGAGCTGATAGGCCCATAGCTTATGCATCTAGAACACTAAACGATAGCGAAACAAATTATTCAACAATCGAAAAAGAACTCCTTGCGATCGTCTGGGCAACAAAGTACTTTAGGCCATATTTATTTGGGCGCAAATTTAAAGTAGTCACTGACCATAAACCGTTGCAATGGCTAATGAACTTAAAAGAGCCTAATTCGCGTCTAACTAGGTGGAGACTAAAATTGTCCGAATTCGATTTTAATGTAATTTATAAAAAGGGTAAATGTAATACAAACGCCGACGCTTTGTCACGTATCGAAATTCATAATGATGAGACTATCTCAATGATAGTCAATACGTCACAAGCACCACGACGTCACTATAGTACGTCATCAACAATTTCAGCACCTGAAGCTATGTTATTGAATAATTCTTCAGTGGTTCAAGATAACCATAGTTCTTCAACTATCACAGCACCTGAAATTCAAGACATGTCAGACGGAGAGACCGCTCACACTAGCGTAGAAAGCCCAATTCTCGAAATTCCCATTAGTGAAGACCCCTTAAATAAATATCGTAGACAAATTATAATTAATATAGTTAGTGACTCACCTACATCTAAGTCTGTAATTAAAAAACCTTTTGATACTTACCTGCAAGTTGTGGCGAATGTACGAAAATCCCATTTTGATAAAGACATTGTAGACCTAATAAAAAACCGCGTAGATCCCAAATTCCGCACAGCTATCTTAGTCCAACCAATAGAGAAAATGCTTGAAATAGTTCCTGTAATTCAAAGAAATTTTAAAAGTTCATCTATGAAGTTGATTCTGGTTAAATGCCAAATTACTAATATATCCGAATATTTAAATCAACAGGATGCTATTCGCAAGTATCACGAGGGAAAGACAAATCATCGTGGCATAAATGAGACCTGCCTAGCCTTATCACATCAATTTTTCTGGCCTAAAATGAAAACTGACATAACTAAGTACATTAATGAATGTAGGATATGTAACTGTGCAAAATACGACCGTAACCCGATTCGCCAAGAGTTTAGAATCGTTCCACCGCCTAGTAAACCCTTTGAAACTGCACATGTCGATGTTTTAACTATCGAACAAGAAAAATATTTTACTATAATTGATTCTTTTAGTAAATATGCTCAGGCTTACCGTATGGCAGACTGTACAGCCCCTAATATAATAAAATCACTTTTAATTTTTAGTACGCACCATGGTCACCCAATGAGATTAATAACTGACCAGGGAACCGAATTCACAAATCAGGTAGTTAGTGAATTTTTACGACTACACAAAGTACAGCATCATACCACTGCTGCTCATACCCCGAACGAAAATGGGATGATAGAGCGTTTCCATAGCACACTTCTTGAACATTTACGCATATTAAAGCTGAAACACAAAAATGAATGTGCTTTCACTTTAGTCCCTTACGCTCTTTTAGCATATAATAGTTCCATTCATAGTCTGACTAAATGTAGGCCGTTTGACCTTATCACTGGGCATTTCGACCCACGGGACCCCACGGATTTAAATCTGTCGGAAAGATTGCTACAACGGTACATTCAAGATCACCGTAGTCGAATGGAAACGGTATATAGCCTTGTCCATGAATCATCGCTTGCCGAACGCGAGGCATCGATGACGCAACGTAACAGCGATAGGGAACCTGAAATTGAGTACTCAGAAAACCAGGAGATATACACACGGAACCCTACTGCAACCCGGCAAAAACTTGCCCCTCGATTTACGCAAGACAAAGTTATTGCTAACTTACCTATTCATATTTACACTTCAAGGAAACGAGGACCGGTAGCTAAAAGTAGACTGAAACGACCAAAAAAAAATAAAGACCCTCGATTGTTACAGGTACCTAGTACTGACGATAATGAGCCTGGGCCGAGCTCAAGAGATCCAACTGGCCAGCTTAGATGACGGACCGGGACTTTTACCTTATAATCTAGGAGACACAAAAATCATATCCCATCATCATACGTTCTTACAGGACATTAACTTAATTCAGATAGAACGACAAATATACGACTTACAACGACAATTACGTGACACTACGGAAAAATTAAGTAATAATAGTCTGCTCATGTTCAGTGCACAAATTAAGTACTTACATATTAAATTAAATAAAATCCTTTTACAATTAGAGACGCTGCAACCTAGTAGAGTCAAACGTGGCTTGATAAACCCATTGGGCACTTTGATTAAATCAATTTCGGGAAATTTGGATCATGATGATGCTTTAAGGTTCGAAAATGCTATAAAAATTCTAAAACGAAATGATAAACTCATTTCCAACAAAATTAATCAGCATATTTCATTATTTAAAGAAATGTCCTTACAACAAACTCACGTACTGAATAATTTGACAATAAATCAGCTCAAATTAGATAAAGCCCTTGCGTACGTCATCAATATGACTACGTCAGAGAGCGATCGTACTTTAAGATATGCTCACCTTGCGCAACTCTTCGTTATACTTAACGATAACGTACAAGAGTTATCCGGTGAAATAAGTAGGCTAGAAAATATATTAGCTTTTAGTCGCACGGTATCCTTGCACCATTCTATTCTATCTGTTAGGGAATTAAGAACTATGATAAGCGAATTACAGCATTTATATAGCACCGATCAGGTCATAGACTTAGACATTAGATATTACTATGACATAATTAGTTTAGGTTCATATTATGTCAATAAGAAAATCGTGGTTGTCCTTCAATTCCCTATCACTCTTCCCAGTACCTTTGAACTATTTAAACTTTGTCCAGTTCCTAATAAAAACTTTGACGTCATCCTGCCTTCCTATCCATATGTAGCGATCAATTCAAAGGAATATGTGTACATGGAGGCTGAATGCCCGAAGGTAGATAACTGGCACATCTGCGAGCAAAAAACAAGTCACCAAATTCGCTCCGGTCAGGATTGCATAGAAAAACTGATACATTCCCAGGAGATAGATGAAACGTGTCAAATCACGCCTATCTCTCTGGCCAAGGAAGCCCTGCTGGAGCTAGATAGCAAGCACTACATAGTTTCGTTCCCGAAGCCCACCAAGGTTCAACTTTACTGCGGCCCTGAAAAACATCAAATTCTGGAAGGAAGTTTTCTGGCTACAATTCCGAAGTCTTGCAAAATGAAAACCCCGAAATTCACATTGGCCAACATCGATGACAAAGTCAACGGAATTTCAATTGAAATCTCAGCGCTCCCACGGATGACTAATGATTCTCGGAAGATTCAACCAAATTACCACCTGAATTCAATGGATCTCGGTACATTGCACAAGATACAGAAACAAATTACGATGGAAACGTCTGTCGAAATCGATACTGCGGATTCCTCGAGTCTCTACCACACAACAATACCATTGTATGCGATTGTACTTGCATTGTTAAGTGCAGGTGCACTTCTTACCATCTACTTTATTCGTCGTCATCGAGCAAAACTCATTAAAATTGAATCGAATAAAGAAGCCATCGAGTTATCGCAGCGGAACAAGAAAGCCGCAACTTTCGCCGTAGAAATTGGCAAATAGTTGCTCATCTAAGGGGGGAGGTGTTATATCTGTGAGTGCCTCCCAGATACGTCATCACCATACATTCAGTTACCGTGAATGGATTGCGCAACCCAACTCGATGCATCCAATAAAACTAAGCAGCAGATGGGGCGCGGGGCCTTTCGTCACATACATCGGTCGTTAGGACAACCTCTTAGTTATTACCTATTCACCTAATAATAAGAATTATATGTAATTTCTTTATTAAATTCATATAGTGGAAACTTCCTTTGGATTTATTTGGACTCCTCCGCTGCCTATTACATAATTTACTGGATAATATTATTACTTTTTGTTAGTGTTTATTGTATTACTGCTTTTTTATTATTTTAAGGCAAGCCCGGCTTATCGGCTTGTTTGAGAGATCTGCCACTGGATTATACTCATATTATGTTGATCTTTATCATGTCAATTTCATCGTGGACCGTAATTTCTGATAAAAACAAAATGGCGGTGGATTTATATGCCAGCTTCCATACAAAAAAGTTCAAACCCCTTTGTTTAATTTAAATGAGGTATACGTTCTAGGCCTAGCCCAACTCTCTTTGGAATGCTGTACTTCCTCGAATCAATATTACAAGACCTCACAGACGTCGACCGTGTGTCCCCTGAGCATTAAGTAACTCATATGATTTTCAAAATTGCGTACTTACAACTCCCAATATCCTAATGTCATAATCACAGAAATCAGTACCAATATTTGATATCTGTGCACGCCTCCTGTCCTCAATCTACTTGGAAAATTGTACTTACCGTATTTATTATCGCAGGGTCGACTGTTGCGAAGAAACCAAAACTGCACTTACGAAGATCAAAATCAGAAGACTCAATACCAGCCGATCAAAAGACGAACCAAGTATCGGACTCGACAGTTATCCGAAGCACTCGACATCGTACTTCCAACAACGCTGAATACAAAAAGCCGCACGAATGTGAAATATGCCTCCGTAATTTTAGTCAAAAGAGTCATTTAACTACACATATGCGTACACACACTAGTGAAAAACCTTACAAGTGTGATACATGTCAGCGTTGTTTCAGTTGTAAGCGGAATTTAATCCATCATGTTTGTACACACACTGGTGAAAAACCTTACGAGTGTGACATATTATTATGTCAGAAGAGTTTCAGTAAAATGAGTTCCGTAACTACACATATGCGTACACACACTGGTGAAAAACCTTACAAGTGTGACATATGTCAGAAGAGTTTCAGTAAAATGAGTTCCGTAACTACACATATGCGTACACACACTGGTGAAACACCTTACAAGTGTGACGTATGTCAGAAGAGTTTCAGTCAAAAGGTTCATTTAAACGAACATATGCGTACACACACTGGTGAAAAACCTTACAAGTGTGACGTATATCAGAAGAGTTTCAGTCGAAAGGCTCATTTAAACGTACATATGCGTACACACACTGGTGAAAAACCTTACAAGTGTGACGTATGTCAGAAGAGTTTCAGTCGAAAGGCTCATTTAAACGTACATATGCGTACACACACTGGTGAAAAACCTTACAAGTGTGACGTATGTCAGAAGAGTTTCAGAAGAAAGGCTCATTTAAACGGACATATGCGTTCACACACTGGTGAAAAACCTTACAAGTGTGATACATGTCAGCGTTGTTTCAGTTGTAAGGGGAATTTAATCAATCATGTTCGTACACACACTGGTGAAAAACCTTACAAGTGTGACGTATATCAGAAGAGTTTCAGTCGAAAGGCTCATTTAAACGTACATAATTATGCGTACACACACTGGTGAAAAACCTTACAAGTGTGACGTATGTCAGAAGAGTTTCAGTCGAAAGGCTCATTTAAACGTACATATGCGTACACACACTGGTGAAAAACCTTACAAGTGTGACGTATGTCAGAAGAGTTTCAGTCGAAAGACTCATTTAAACGTACATATGCGTACACACACTGGTGAAACACCTTACAAGTGTGACGTATGTCAGAAGAGTTTCAGTCAAAAGGCTCATTTAAACGTACATATGCGTACACACACTGGTGAAAAACCTTACAAGTGTGACGTATATCAGAAGAGTTTCAGTCGAAAGGCTCATTTAAACGTACATATGCGTACACACACTGGTGAAACACCTAACAAGTGTGACGTATGTCAGAAGAGTTTCAGTCAAAAGGCTCATTTAAACGTACATATGCGTACACACACTGGTGAAAAACCTTACAAGTGTGACGTATATCAGAAGAGTTTCAGTCGAAAGGCTCATTTAAACGTACATATGCGTACACACACTGGTGAAACACCTAACAAGTGTGACGTATGTCAGAAGAGTTTCAGTAGGAAGGCTCATTTAAACGGACATATGCGTTCACACACTGGTGAAAAACCTTACAAGTGTGACATATGTCAGAAGAGTTTCAGTAAAATGAGTTCCGTAACTACACATATGCGTACACACACTGGTGAAACACCTTACAAGTGTGACGTATGTCAGAAGAGTTTCAGTCAAAAGGTTCATTTAAACGAACATATGCGTACACACACTGGTGAAAAACCTTACAAGTGTGACGTATATCAGAAGAGTTTCAGTCAAAAGGTTCATTTAAACGAACATATGCGTACACACACTGGTGAAAAACCTTACAAGTGTGACGTATGTCAGAAGAGTTTCAGTCGAAAGGCTCATTTAAACGTACATATGCGTACACACACTGGTGAAAAACCTTACAAGTGTGACGTATGTCAGAAGAGTTTCAGTCGAAAGACTCATTTAAACGTACATATGCGTACACACACTGGTGAAACACCTTACAAGTGTGACGTATGTCAGAAGAGTTTCAGTCAAAAGGCTCATTTAAACGTACATATGCGTACACACACTGGTGAAAAACCTTACAAGTGTGACGTATATCAGAAGAGTTTCAGTTGAAAGGCTCATTTAAACGTACATATGCGTACACACACTGGTGAAACACCTAACAAGTGTGACGTATGTCAGAAGAGTTTCAGTAGGAAGGCTCATTTAAACGGACATATGCGTTCACACACTGGTGAAAAACCTTACAAGTGTGACATATGTCAGAAGAGTTTCAGTAAAATGAGTTCCGTAACTACACATATGCGTACACACACTTTTGAAACACCTTACAAGTGTGACGTATGTCAGAAGAGTTTCAGTCAAAAGGTTCATTTAAACGAACATATGCGTACACACACTGGTGAAAAACCTTACAAGTGTGACGTATATCAGAAGAGTTTCAGTCAAAAGGTTCATTTAAACGAACATATGCGTACACACACTGGTGAAAAACCTTACAAGTGTGACGTATGTCAGAAGAGTTTCAGTCGAAAGCCTCATTTAAACGTACATATGCGTACACACACTGGTGAAAAACCTTACAAGTGTGACGTATGTCAGAAGAGTTTCAGAAGAAAGGCTCATTTAAACGGACATATGCGTTCACACACTGGTGAAAAACCTTACAAGTGTGATACATGTCAGCGTTGTTTCAGTTGTAAGGGGAATTTAATCAATCATGTTCGTACACACACTGGTGAAAAACCTTACAAGTGTGACGTATATCAGAAGAGTTTCAGTCGAAAGGCTCATTTAAACGTACATATGCGTACACACACTGGTGAAAAACCTTACAAGTGTGACGTTTGTCAGAAGAGTTTCAGTCGAAAGGCTCATTTAAACGTACATATGCGTACACACACTGGTGAAAAACCTTACAAGTGTGACGTATGTCAGAAGAGTTTCAGTCGAAAGACTCATTTAAACGTACATATGCGTACACACACTGGTGAAACACCTTACAAGTGTGACGTATGTCAGAAGAGTTTCAGTCAAAAGGCTCATTTAAACGTACATATGCGTACACACACTGGTGAAAAACCTTACAAGTGTGACGTATATCAGAAGAGTTTCAGTCGAAAGGCTCATTTAAACGTACATATGCGTACACACACTGGTGAAACACCTAACAAGTGTGACGTATGTCAGAAGAGTTTCAGTAGGAAGGCTCATTTAAACGGACATATGCGTTCACACACTGGTGAAAAACCTTACAAGTGTGATACATGTCAGCGTTGTTTCAGTTGTAAGTTAGGTTAGGTTAGGTTAGGATGTCACTGCGGCAACTATTTGTACAATTTTGGGGAGGGTTATAATTTGTAAAATGACTGTTGAAAGCAGAGGCTATTTCTGCAGGTTTGGTAATTATGGTGTTGTCAATTTTAATGTGTTCAATGTTATCTTTAGGGTCCGTATGTATTTCGTTTCTTATGACTGTCCATGCGGCTTTACATTTGTTGTCATTATTATTCATGAACTTAATGTTGGCATTTCGTTTGGCATTGTGGATACACTTTTGTAATAGTTTTGAAAATGAGGTATATCTACTCTTATTTATTACATTTTTATTCCTATAATATTGAAATCGTAAGAAACGTTTTGTTTTAGAACTCTGTTTAAGACCATTACTTATCCACGTACGTTTTATCTTATTGTTTAAGTTTATCTTTACCCTAACTTTTGGAAAACACAGGTTGTAGAATAAACATATTAATTCATGGAAAGCACTGAATGCTGTATTTGCATCGCTTTCCATGTAAATATCGGCCCAGGATAGATTTTGTAAGCACTCACGGAATTTTTGTTTATTGACAAGACTGTAGTCTCGTTTGTAAATATGGTATATGGCGGGTTTTGTTTGGAACCTTAAAGGGAAGCTTAGCATTTGCGCTGTGTCGTGATCAGAGAGATGAAGTGGTAGCACTGCTGGGATTGCGTCAGATATATTACTCAAAATATGGTCTATACAAGAAAACTTTCGAGTAGCCTCGTCAATGTGTATTTTTAAATTGTGATTGTTTGCTAAGTCCTGAAATTCTTCAGTGATTTTGCTTCTTTTCAAAGTATTTATATTAAAGTCACCAGTTAAGACTATGCGTGTTCTAGATTTATATTTCTTGTATAAATCATGTAACATACTATCTAACTTAGCTAAAAATTGATTAGGATCGGATTTGGGTGTACGGTATAAGCAAATAATCACTAATTTCTTATTTTCTAATTCTATGCCGCATGCCTCAAACGTATTTACCGACGCATATGTTTTTATAAACTGTAATTCTTTGTAGCGTATACCTTTTTTGACCAAAATGCAAGTCCCACCTCTGTGTTTTTCTCTGCAAAAATTTGCAGCCATTTCAAAATTCGACAACTTAAGATAGTTCTCATGGCCTTTTTTAATAAAGGTTTCGGAGAGGCAAATAACATGGGGGTCATTGTGTAAGTCACGCATTTCCTGCAATGTTAACTCCAACAGTTCCTGTTTAGATAAGACGCTTGCAATGTTTTGGTGGAGTATCTTAAAGTTGTGTGATGGAGGTGTTGAGTTCTTAGGCACGAAAAAATGTATCGTTCTTAATAAGTGTGGGAAAATAATATGGTATGGTACCTTTTTTGTGCACTACAGAAGGAATATGAGAGTTCACGTTTTGTTCAGTTTCACCACTATTGCTATTTCTAAAATAAAAGGGAATAGTTCCTTTTTTGGGTTCATTTGTTTTCCTTTTTGGCAAAGAACTTGATTTGCTACTCGCGAGGTATTTCTTAATCTCAGCAGGATTTAAATATTTTTCGTTGTAATATTCACAATCTAACATGTAATTTATTGTTTTACAAATGTCCGATACGTTGTGCTGTATGGAAGTAACGAACTGACAATTTTTATAATGTTTACAAATGTTTTTGAGACGTAAATTCAATTTGTCGACATCCAAATGACTACTTTTTGAAACGTTTAATATTATTATACTATTCATATAAAATTTCTGTAGTATAACTTTTAACTGTGACAATACATGTTCCATGTTATAGTCATTTTCACCTAGAGATATTACAATTTTGTCACCTGGTCGCAGGTTTACATTGGTACAGCTTTTTGTAATTCTGTCGCTCTGTGCATTTGGCATCGTATGGGCTAGGACTCCATACTTTTCAAACTGTGTAGTCTTTCTTGAGTGTATAAGGGCAGCAGCTAGACCGACGCATTGTTGCGCACCAAAAATCCTTATTGTTTTTTCATATATTATGTGTTTTTTTAGCTCTGAGACAATTGGGTTCGCTAAGTTGCTATTGGCTGAATAAATCTGTTCTGGTTTTGGTGTAGTACTAAGAGATTGATTCAAAACCTGTATTTGTGCATGTAGAGTTTTTATCTCGTTTTCTGCGACTTGTAGTTCCTTTTGTAAGGATGAGATATTTTGTTGCAGATGTAAATATATAAAGTTACTATTACGTTCAGTATTAGTAGTATGTTTCGGCGAGGAGGGAGTAGACGACACGATTTGGCTTAAGCGAGAGTGTCTTTTCTTTTTTTTAGTGCATACAGGGCTACTTTCTTTGGCTGTGGTAGAATTACATAACGACTTTAAGACATTACTTTCTTGAGTCAGCTTTTTCACTTGTCTTTTTAAATCATTGTTTTCTAATATCGTATTTTCTAACTCATTCTCCGTGCTTTCTAGTTTTACAGTCAGCTGGGCTATTGTATCTTGCATCTCAGACATTGAAGATATTATATTAGTTGTAGTACCGTCCACACTTTTCGAGAGTTTATTCGGCGTGGTGTCAATTTCGTATGATGTATCATAATCGGTCAGTACGTGAGAATCCTGGTCAGGGGTCGAGTGTATTTTGTTTGCGTGAGTTTGTAGAGGCGTTTTTGTAGAGGGATACGTCGGTGTTTTCCTCATTGTTATGTTGGATGGCTCTGTACAATTGGTAGTCTTTTTCTTAATACACATCTTGCAGCGCCATTTGTTTTTGGATTCCTGATTCATTAGTCGGTAAGTGTGTTCAGGATAACCATCGCAGTCGGGTTCAAATCTATTGTTGCAAACTGAGCACAACGCAGTTTTTTTTTTATGTCAACTGTTTTTTTACATTTGTAACAAACTACAAGTGCTGGCATCTTGTGGCCTTTGTTTGAACTAATTGCGGAGGTCGATTGGGATGACATGTCTGTCGGTGCACGTTGAGTATTCAACCTGGTTCTGTGTCATAAAGCTAGATGGCGTTATTATCGATTGACAGTAGTAAATTATCAGGCGTAGGTGACAGCAGTTCGACGCTATACCGCTACTCGGCGATAGATGACGCTGTTTTCAAGTTTTATATATCGGCAATCGTATGACTTGCGGTTTCAATTTTTTAAAATGACAGTTTGAAAATTTTCAACTTCTTAGAAATACACTTGAATTCCAGTTCCATTCGATTTTAATTGCCAACGGGTACAACTGTGGTGAAAATATAGTTCACAATACACCCCTTATTGTTTATTATCACTTAGTTTTTGTTGTTTAATCACTAACTTTTTCACTGTTTGTTTATGTAGTCACAAGTTATGTTTTAACACAGAGTTGACACTCAAAGTTGCTACAAACGTTTTCCAGCAAGTATTGGTCGTTTGCGCACAAGTTAATCACAATTTTAGGCACTTTTACGGTGAATTACTATTTTATAAATATTTTAAATGCGGAGCTAGTTGTTTACAGTAGCAGTGGCGCCACCTGACCCAATGCGTACACACACTGGTGAAAAACCTTACAAGTGTGATACATGTCAGCGTTGTTTCAGTTGTAAGCAACCTTTTATCTATCATATTCGTACACACACTGGTGAAAAACCTTACAAGTGTGATACATGTCAGCGTTGTTTCAGTTGTAAGCAACGTTTAATCGATCATATTCGTACACACACTGGTGAAAAACCTTATGAGTGCGATATATGTAAGATTTGTTTTGTTAGCAATAATAGTTTAAAGAAACATATTCGTACGCACACTGGAGAAAAACCTTACAAGTGTGATACATGTCAGCGTTGTTTCAGTTGTAAGCAACGTTTAATCGATCATATTCGTACACACACTGGTGAAAAACCTTATGAGTGCGATATATGTAAGATTTGTTTTGCCTTTTTGGCCTCGCACAGGTTTTCTCTTATTTAGTTTTATATTCTTTTTTGTTATTATTATTTTTTGTAGTTCCTGTGCTTGTCCCAAATAAATATTTTTCTTTCTTTCTTTTCTTTCTTTCTAAGAGTTTCAGTCAAACGGCTACTTTAAACGTACATTATTATGCGTACACACACTGGTGAGAAACCTTACAAGTGTGATACATGTCAGCGTTGTTTCAGTTGTAATTCGAATTTAATCAATCATGTTCGTACACACACTGGTGAAAAACCTTACAAGTGTGACGTATGTCAGAAGAGTTTCAGTCAGAAGAATAGTTTAAACGTACATATGCGTACACACACTGGTGAAAAACCTTACAAGTGTGACATATGTCAGAAGAGTTTCAGTCTAAAGGCTTTTTTAAAGGAACATATGCGTACACACACTGGTGAAAAACCTTACAAGTGTGACGTATGTCAGAAGAGTTTCAGTCAAATGAGTTCCGTAACTACACATATGCGTACACACACTGGTGAAAAACCTTACAAGTGTGATACATGTCAGCGTTGTTTCAGTTGTAAGCGGAATTTAAACCATCATGTTCGTACACACACTGGTGAAAAACCTTACAAGTGTGACGTATGTCAGAAGAGTTTCAGTCGAAAGGCTCATTTAAACGTACATATTATGCGTACACACACTGGTGAAAAACCTTACAAGTGTGACGTATGTCAGAAGAGTTTCAGAAGAAAGGCTCATTTAAACGGACATATGCGTTCACACACTGGTGAAAAACCTTACAAGTGTGATACATGTCAGCGTTGTTTCAGTTGTAAGGGGAATTTAATCAATCATGTTCGTACACACACTGGTGAAAAACCTTACAAGTGTGACGTATATCAGAAGAGTTTCAGTCGAAAGGCTCATTTAAACGTACATATGCGTACACACACTGGTGAAAAACCTTACAAGTGTGACGTATGTCAGAAGAGCTTCAGTCGAAAGACTCATTTAAACGTACATATGCGTACACACACTGGTGAAACACCTTACAAGTGTGACGTATGTCAGAAGAGTTTCAGTCAAAAGGCTCATTTAAACGTACATATGCGTACACACACTGGTGAAAAACCTTACAAGTGTGACGTATATCAGAAGAGTTTCAGTCGAAAGGCTCATTTAAACGTACATATGCGTACACACACTGGTGAAACACCTAACAAGTGTGACGTATGTCAGAAGAGTTTCAGTCAAAAGGCTCATTTAAACGTACATATGCGTACACACACTGGTGAAAAACCTTACAAGTGTGACGTATATCAGAAGAGTTTCAGTCGAAAGGCTCATTTAAACGTACATATGCGTACACACACTGGTGAAACACCTAACAAGTGTGACGTATGTCAGAAGAGTTTCAGTAGGAAGGCTCATTTAAACGGACATATGCGTTCACACACTGGTGAAAAACCTTACAAGTGTGACATATGTCAGAAGAGTTTCAGTAAAATGAGTTCCGTAACTACACATATGCGTACACACACTGGTGAAACACCTTACAAGTGTGACGTATGTCAGAAGAGTTTCAGTCAAAAGGTTCATTTAAACGAACATATGCGTACACACACTGGTGAAAAACCTTACAAGTGTGACGTATATCAGAAGAGTTTCAGTCAAAAGGTTCATTTAAACGAACATATGCGTACACACACTGGTGAAAAACCTTACAAGTGTGACGTATGTCAGAAGAGTTTCAGTCGAAAGGCTCATTTAAACGTACATATGCGTACACACACTGGTGAAAAACCTTACAAGTGTGACGTATGTCAGAAGAGTTTCAGTCGAAAGACTCATTTAAACGTACATATGCGTACACACACTGGTGAAACACCTTACAAGTGTGACGTATGTCAGAAGAGTTTCAGTCAAAAGGCTCATTTAAACGTACATATGCGTACACACACTGGTGAAAAACCTTACAAGTGTGACGTATATCAGAAGAGTTTCAGTTGAAAGGCTCATTTAAACGTACATATGCGTACACACACTGGTGAAACACCTAACAAGTGTGACGTATGTCAGAAGAGTTTCAGTAGGAAGGCTCATTTAAACGGACATATGCGTTCACACTAGGGTTCATGATTTCTCGAGCTTTTCAATTTCTCGGGTCTCGAGAATACTCGAGGCTAATTTCTCGGGTCTTCTCGGGTTGTCGAGAAATTTACATTTACGTACGTTTTCTCATATTATTTGGTTCCAATAACGTTAACAAATTCAGTGGTTTTCCTCTCAAATAAAAGTATCAAACCTATACTACTAATATTATGAAGCTGAAGAGTTTGTTTGTTTGTTTGAACGCGATAAACTCAGGGACTAATGGTTGGAATTGAAAAATTCTGGTTGTGTTGGATAGTCCATTTATTGAGGAAGGCTTTAGGCTATATAACATCACGCTACGACCAATAGGAGCGGAGTATAAATAAAAAATGTTGCAAAAACGGGAAAAGATATTTTGGTACCTTTTTGAGGGCTACCGTTGCGTGCGCTGCGAAAATGGTTCAAGTTATGCAAATATCATGTACGAAGGAGTTGTTCCTCTTTAAAAGTTCTATAAAAAGGGGATATGTAAAAAATCAAATTTACATGAAATCTTATGCGAATGACAACGAGTTGAGAGTTGAAGTTCAGAATACGATTTATAATATTCACCACAACACTTTATTAAAGGTTACTAGAAATGAATTCGTTAAAAGAATAAATTTGTGTATCCAAGAGAATGGAGCCCATTTCGAGCAACTAATTAGTTAGTTTACCATTTTTTGTAAATAATTAAATTAATTTAAGATTTCCTAGTTTTCTTTTCATTTAATTTATCATGTTTGTTAATGAGATTTAATCCTAATAATTGACCCTAACGATCGATGCAATAAAAGTACAGGGTATAATTTTTTCAGATTTTAGCTGGTTCGATCCGGGTGAGACAAGAGAATTTTCGAAAATCTTTGAATGCAGTTTGCTTTCTATTCAAAAATGAAGGAATGTTTCCTTTGAGTAAAATTTTCTACCTGCAGTATTACGAGTACTTTCCATCCAAGTGGCATTACAAAATTCCACCATTTAGATAATCTCTAAGGTAATCTATTATTATAGAGAGGAAAGATTAGATTTTTTGTTTGTTACGATTGAACTCAAAAATTACTTTGCCAAGTTTGAAAATTCTTTCAACATTAGAAAGCTACACCTTTACCGAGTAACATGTTTTCAAAATATTCGCAAACATTGATATATAACTCGCGAACGAATAAAATTTTAATGCTGAGGAGTTTGTTTGGTAGAACGCCGCGAATTGAAAAAATATTTCTATGTTGGATAGTCGATTTATCGAGCAAGGTTATTTTAAGCTATATATTGTAACGCAGACAAAGTTAGTTAGTTAATTATAAAAAAATATTGATTATATTCAAAACATAATATTGCCACGTAACACAACAAACGGCGATTTAATTTCTATATAATATGTAGGTACATGATTTCTCGAGTTCTCGACTTTTCTCGAGCTTGATTTCCCGGGAACAAAGCCCAAGGATTTCCCGGGAATTCTCGGCTCGAGAATTCCCGGGAATGAACCCTAGTTCACACACTGGTGAAAAACCTTACAAGTGTGACATATGTCAGAAGAGTTTCAGTAAAATGAGTTCCGTAACTACACATATGCGTACACACACTTTTGAAACACCTTACAAGTGTGACGTATGTCAGAAGAGTTTCAGTCAAAAGGTTCATTTAAACGAACATATGCGTACACACACTGGTGAAAAACCTTACAAGTGTGACGTATATCAGAAGAGTTTCAGTCAAAAGGTTCATTTAAACGAACATATGCGTACACACACTGGTGAAAAACCTTACAAGTGTGACGTATGTCAGAAGAGTTTCAGTCGAAAGCCTCATTTAAACGTACATATGCGTACACACACTGGTGAAAAACCTTACAAGTGTGACGTATGTCAGAAGAGTTTCAGAAGAAAGGCTCATTTAAACGGACATATGCGTTCACACACTGGTGAAAAACCTTACAAGTGTGATACATGTCAGCGTTGTTTCAGTTGTAAGGGGAATTTAATCAATCATGTTCGTACACACACTGGTGAAAAACCTTACAAGTGTGACGTATATCAGAAGAGTTTCAGTCGAAAGGCTCATTTAAACGTACATATGCGTACACACACTGGTGAAAAACCTTACAAGTGTGACGTATGTCAGAAGAGTTTCAGTCAAAAGGCTCATTTAAACGTACATATGCGTACACACACTGGTGAAAAACCTTACAAGTGTGACGTATGTCAGAAGAGTTTCAGTCGAAAGACTCATTTAAACGTACATATGCGTACACACACTGGTGAAACACCTTACAAGTGTGACGTATGTCAGAAGAGTTTCAGTAGGAAGGCTCATTTAAACGGACATATGCGTTCACACACTGGTGAAAAACCTTACAAGTGTGACATATGTCAGAAGAGTTTCAGTAAAATGAGTTCCGTAACTACACATATGCGTACACACACTGGTGAAACACCTTACAAGTGTGACGTATGTCAGAAGAGTTTCAGTCAAAAGGTTCATTTAAACGAACATATGCGTACACACACTGGTGAAAAACCTTACAAGTGTGACGTATATCAGAAGAGTTTCAGTCAAAAGGTTCATTTAAACGAACATATGCGTACACACACTGGTGAAAAACCTTACAAGTGTGACGTATGTCAGAAGAGTTTCAGTCGAAAGGCTCATTTAAACGTACATATGCGTACACACACTGGTGAAAAACCTTACAAGTGTGACGTATGTCAGAAGAGTTTCAGTCGAAAGACTCATTTAAACGTACATATGCGTACACACACTGGTGAAACACCTTACAAGTGTGACGTATGTCAGAAGAGTTTCAGTCAAAAGGCTCATTTAAACGTACATATGCGTACACACACTGGTGAAAAACCTTACAAGTGTGACGTATATCAGAAGAGTTTCAGTTGAAAGGCTCATTTAAACGTACATATGCGTACACACACTGGTGAAACACCTAACAAGTGTGACGTATGTCAGAAGAGTTTCAGTAGGAAGGCTCATTTAAACGGACATATGCGTTCACACACTGGTGAAAAACCTTACAAGTGTGACATATGTCAGAAGAGTTTCAGTAAAATGAGTTCCGTAACTACACATATGCGTACACACACTTTTGAAACACCTTACAAGTGTGACGTATGTCAGAAGAGTTTCAGTCAAAAGGTTCATTTAAACGAACATATGCGTACACACACTGGTGAAAAACCTTACAAGTGTGACGTATATCAGAAGAGTTTCAGTCAAAAGGTTCATTTAAACGAACATATGCGTACACACACTGGTGAAAAACCTTACAAGTGTGACGTATGTCAGAAGAGTTTCAGTCGAAAGCCTCATTTAAACGTACATATGCGTACACACACTGGTGAAAAACCTTACAAGTGTGACGTATGTCAGAAGAGTTTCAGAAGAAAGGCTCATTTAAACGGACATATGCGTTCACACACTGGTGAAAAACCTTACAAGTGTGATACATGTCAGCGTTGTTTCAGTTGTAAGGGGAATTTAATCAATCATGTTCGTACACACACTGGTGAAAAACCTTACAAGTGTGACGTATATCAGAAGAGTTTCAGTCGAAAGGCTCATTTAAACGTACATATGCGCACACACACTGGTGAAAAACCTTACAAGTGTGACGTTTGTCAGAAGAGTTTCAGTCGAAAGGCTCATTTAAACGTACATATGCGTACACACACTGGTGAAAAACCTTACAAGTGTGACGTATGTCAGAAGAGTTTCAGTCGAAAGACTCATTTAAACGTACATATGCGTACACACACTGGTGAAACACCTTACAAGTGTGACGTATGTCAGAAGAGTTTCAGTCAAAAGGCTCATTTAAACGTACATATGCGTACACACACTGGTGAAAAACCTTACAAGTGTGACGTATATCAGAAGAGTTTCAGTCGAAAGGCTCATTTAAACGTACATATGCGTACACACACTGGTGAAACACCTAACAAGTGTGACGTATGTCAGAAGAGTTTCAGTAGGAAGGCTCATTTAAACGGACATATGCGTTCACACACTGGTGAAAAACCTTACAAGTGTGATACATGTCAGCGTTGTTTCAGTTGTAAGTTAGGTTAGGTTAGGTTAGGATGTCACTGCGGCAACTATTTGTACAATTTTGGGGAGGGTTATAATTTGTAAAATGACTGTTGAAAGCAGAGGCTATTTCTGCAGGTTTGGTAATTATGGTGTTGTCAATTTTAATGTGTTCAATGTTATCTTTAGGGTCCGTATGTATTTCGTTTCTTATGACTGTCCATGCGGCTTTACATTTGTTGTCATTATTATTCATGAACTTAATGTTGGCATTTCGTTTGGCATTGTGGATACACTTTTGTAATAGTTTTGAAAATGAGGTATATCTACTCTTATTTATTACATTTTTATTCCTATAATATTGAAATCGTAAGAAACGTTTTGTTTTAGAACTCTGTTTAAGACCATTACTTATCCACGTACGTTTTATCTTATTGTTTAAGTTTATCTTTACCCTAACTTTTGGAAAACACAGGTTGTAGAATAAACATATTAATTCATGGAAAGCACTGAATGCTGTATTTGCATCGCTTTCCATGTAAATATCGGCCCAGGATAGATTTTGTAAGCACTCACGGAATTTTTGTTTATTGACAAGACTGTAGTCTCGTTTGTAAATATGGTATATGGCGGGTTTTGTTTGGAACCTTAAAGGGAAGCTTAGCATTTGCGCTGTGTCGTGATCAGAGAGATGAAGTGGTAGCACTGCTGGGATTGCGTCAGATATATTACTCAAAATATGGTCTATACAAGAAAACTTTCGAGTAGCCTCGTCAATGTGTATTTTTAAATTGTGATTGTTTGCTAAGTCCTGAAATTCTTCAGTGATTTTGCTTCTTTTCAAAGTATTTATATTAAAGTCACCAGTTAAGACTATGCGTGTTCTAGATTTATATTTCTTGTATAAATCATGTAACATACTATCTAACTTAGCTAAAAATTGATTAGGATCGGATTTGGGTGTACGGTATAAGCAAATAATCACTAATTTCTTATTTTCTAATTCTATGCCGCATGCCTCAAACGTATTTACCGACGCATATGTTTTTATAAACTGTAATTCTTTGTAGCGTATACCTTTTTTGACCAAAATGCAAGTCCCACCTCTGTGTTTTTCTCTGCAAAAATTTGCAGCCATTTCAAAATTCGACAACTTAAGATAGTTCTCATGGCCTTTTTTAATAAAGGTTTCGGAGAGGCAAATAACATGGGGGTCATTGTGTAAGTCACGCATTTCCTGCAATGTTAACTCCAACAGTTCCTGTTTAGATAAGACGCTTGCAATGTTTTGGTGGAGTATCTTAAAGTTGTGTGATGGAGGTGTTGAGTTCTTAGGCACGAAAAAATGTATCGTTCTTAATAAGTGTGGGAAAATAATATGGTATGGTACCTTTTTTGTGCACTACAGAAGGAATATGAGAGTTCACGTTTTGTTCAGTTTCACCACTATTGCTATTTCTAAAATAAAAGGGAATAGTTCCTTTTTTGGGTTCATTTGTTTTCCTTTTTGGCAAAGAACTTGATTTGCTACTCGCGAGGTATTTCTTAATCTCAGCAGGATTTAAATATTTTTCGTTGTAATATTCACAATCTAACATGTAATTTATTGTTTTACAAATGTCCGATACGTTGTGCTGTATGGAAGTAACGAACTGACAATTTTTATAATGTTTACAAATGTTTTTGAGACGTAAATTCAATTTGTCGACATCCAAATGACTACTTTTTGAAACGTTTAATATTATTATACTATTCATATAAAATTTCTGTAGTATAACTTTTAACTGTGACAATACATGTTCCATGTTATAGTCATTTTCACCTAGAGATATTACAATTTTGTCACCTGGTCGCAGGTTTACATTGGTACAGCTTTTTGTAATTCTGTCGCTCTGTGCATTTGGCATCGTATGGGCTAGGACTCCATACTTTTCAAACTGTGTAGTCTTTCTTGAGTGTATAAGGGCAGCAGCTAGACCGACGCATTGTTGCGCACCAAAAATCCTTATTGTTTTTTCATATATTATGTGTTTTTTTAGCTCTGAGACAATTGGGTTCGCTAAGTTGCTATTGGCTGAATAAATCTGTTCTGGTTTTGGTGTAGTACTAAGAGATTGATTCAAAACCTGTATTTGTGCATGTAGAGTTTTTATCTCGTTTTCTGCGACTTGTAGTTCCTTTTGTAAGGATGAGATATTTTGTTGCAGATGTAAATATATAAAGTTACTATTACGTTCAGTATTAGTAGTATGTTTCGGCGAGGAGGGAGTAGACGACACGATTTGGCTTAAGCGAGAGTGTCTTTTCTTTTTTTTAGTGCATACAGGGCTACTTTCTTTGGCTGTGGTAGAATTACATAACGACTTTAAGACATTACTTTCTTGAGTCAGCTTTTTCACTTGTCTTTTTAAATCATTGTTTTCTAATATCGTATTTTCTAACTCATTCTCCGTGCTTTCTAGTTTTACAGTCAGCTGGGCTATTGTATCTTGCATCTCAGACATTGAAGATATTATATTAGTTGTAGTACCGTCCACACTTTTCGAGAGTTTATTCGGCGTGGTGTCAATTTCGTATGATGTATCATAATCGGTCAGTACGTGAGAATCCTGGTCAGGGGTCGAGTGTATTTTGTTTGCGTGAGTTTGTAGAGGCGTTTTTGTAGAGGGATACGTCGGTGTTTTCCTCATTGTTATGTTGGATGGCTCTGTACAATTGGTAGTCTTTTTCTTAATACACATCTTGCAGCGCCATTTGTTTTTGGATTCCTGATTCATTAGTCGGTAAGTGTGTTCAGGATAACCATCGCAGTCGGGTTCAAATCTATTGTTGCAAACTGAGCACAACGCAGTTTTTTTTTTATGTCAACTGTTTTTTTACATTTGTAACAAACTACAAGTGCTGGCATCTTGTGGCCTTTGTTTGAACTAATTGCGGAGGTCGATTGGGATGACATGTCTGTCGGTGCACGTTGAGTATTCAACCTGGTTCTGTGTCATAAAGCTAGATGGCGTTATTATCGATTGACAGTAGTAAATTATCAGGCGTAGGTGACAGCAGTTCGACGCTATACCGCTACTCGGCGATAGATGACGCTGTTTTCAAGTTTTATATATCGGCAATCGTATGACTTGCGG
This sequence comes from Diarsia mendica, assembly GCA_949316265.1. NCBI lineage: Eukaryota > Metazoa > Arthropoda > Insecta > Lepidoptera > Noctuidae > Diarsia > Diarsia mendica. The sequence goes on from OX438917.1 coordinate 318,067, forward strand.
TTTCAATTTTTTAAAATGACAGTTTGAAAATTTTCAACTTCTTAGAAATACACTTGAATTCCAGTTCCATTCGATTTTAATTGCCAACGGGTACAACTGTGGTGAAAATATAGTTCACAATACACCCCTTATTGTTTATTATCACTTAGTTTTTGTTGTTTAATCACTAACTTTTTCACTGTTTGTTTATGTAGTCACAAGTTATGTTTTAACACAGAGTTGACACTCAAAGTTGCTACAAACGTTTTCCAGCAAGTATTGGTCGTTTGCGCACAAGTTAATCACAATTTTAGGCACTTTTACGGTGAATTACTATTTTATAAATATTTTAAATGCGGAGCTAGTTGTTTACAGTAGCAGTGGCGCCACCTGACCCAATGCGTACACACACTGGTGAAAAACCTTACAAGTGTGATACATGTCAGCGTTGTTTCAGTTGTAAGCAACCTTTTATCTATCATATTCGTACACACACTGGTGAAAAACCTTACAAGTGTGATACATGTCAGCGTTGTTTCAGTTGTAAGCAACGTTTAATCGATCATATTCGTACACACACTGGTGAAAAACCTTATGAGTGCGATATATGTAAGATTTGTTTTGTTAGCAATAATAGTTTAAAGAAACATATTCGTACGCACACTGGAGAAAAACCTTACAAGTGTGATACATGTCAGCGTTGTTTCAGTTGTAAGCAACGTTTAATCGATCATATTCGTACACACACTGGTGAAAAACCTTATGAGTGCGATATATGTAAGATTTGTTTTGCCTTTTTGGCCTCGCACAGGTTTTCTCTTATTTAGTTTTATATTCTTTTTTGTTATTATTATTTTTTGTAGTTCCTGTGCTTGTCCCAAATAAATATTTTTCTTTCTTTCTTTTCTTTCTTTCTAAGAGTTTCAGTCAAACGGCTACTTTAAACGTACATTATTATGCGTACACACACTGGTGAGAAACCTTACAAGTGTGATACATGTCAGCGTTGTTTCAGTTGTAATTCGAATTTAATCAATCATGTTCGTACACACACTGGTGAAAAACCTTACAAGTGTGACGTATGTCAGAAGAGTTTCAGTCAGAAGAATAGTTTAAACGTACATATGCGTACACACACTGGTGAAAAACCTTACAAGTGTGACATATGTCAGAAGAGTTTCAGTCTAAAGGCTTTTTTAAAGGAACATATGCGTACACACACTGGTGAAAAACCTTACAAGTGTGACGTATGTCAGAAGAGTTTCAGTCAAATGAGTTCCGTAACTACACATATGCGTACACACACTGGTGAAAAACCTTACAAGTGTGATACATGTCAGCGTTGTTTCAGTTGTAAGCGGAATTTAAACCATCATGTTCGTACACACACTGGTGAAAAACCTTACAAGTGTGACGTATGTCAGAAGAGTTTCAGTCGAAAGGCTCATTTAAACGTACATATTATGCGTACACACACTGGTGAAAAACCTTACAAGTGTGACGTATGTCAGAAGAGTTTCAGAAGAAAGGCTCATTTAAACGGACATATGCGTTCACACACTGGTGAAAAACCTTACAAGTGTGATACATGTCAGCGTTGTTTCAGTTGTAAGGGGAATTTAATCAATCATGTTCGTACACACACTGGTGAAAAACCTTACAAGTGTGACGTATATCAGAAGAGTTTCAGTCGAAAGGCTCATTTAAACGTACATATGCGTACACACACTGGTGAAAAACCTTACAAGTGTGACGTATGTCAGAAGAGCTTCAGTCGAAAGACTCATTTAAACGTACATATGCGTACACACACTGGTGAAACACCTTACAAGTGTGACGTATGTCAGAAGAGTTTCAGTCAAAAGGCTCATTTAAACGTACATATGCGTACACACACTGGTGAAAAACCTTACAAGTGTGACGTATATCAGAAGAGTTTCAGTCGAAAGGCTCATTTAAACGTACATATGCGTACACACACTGGTGAAACACCTAACAAGTGTGACGTATGTCAGAAGAGTTTCAGTCAAAAGGCTCATTTAAACGTACATATGCGTACACACACTGGTGAAAAACCTTACAAGTGTGACGTATATCAGAAGAGTTTCAGTCGAAAGGCTCATTTAAACGTACATATGCGTACACACACTGGTGAAACACCTAACAAGTGTGACGTATGTCAGAAGAGTTTCAGTAGGAAGGCTCATTTAAACGGACATATGCGTTCACACACTGGTGAAAAACCTTACAAGTGTGACATATGTCAGAAGAGTTTCAGTAAAATGAGTTCCGTAACTACACATATGCGTACACACACTGGTGAAACACCTTACAAGTGTGACGTATGTCAGAAGAGTTTCAGTCAAAAGGTTCATTTAAACGAACATATGCGTACACACACTGGTGAAAAACCTTACAAGTGTGACGTATATCAGAAGAGTTTCAGTCAAAAGGTTCATTTAAACGAACATATGCGTACACACACTGGTGAAAAACCTTACAAGTGTGACGTATGTCAGAAGAGTTTCAGTCGAAAGGCTCATTTAAACGTACATATGCGTACACACACTGGTGAAAAACCTTACAAGTGTGACGTATGTCAGAAGAGTTTCAGTCGAAAGACTCATTTAAACGTACATATGCGTACACACACTGGTGAAACACCTTACAAGTGTGACGTATGTCAGAAGAGTTTCAGTCAAAAGGCTCATTTAAACGTACATATGCGTACACACACTGGTGAAAAACCTTACAAGTGTGACGTATATCAGAAGAGTTTCAGTTGAAAGGCTCATTTAAACGTACATATGCGTACACACACTGGTGAAACACCTAACAAGTGTGACGTATGTCAGAAGAGTTTCAGTAGGAAGGCTCATTTAAACGGACATATGCGTTCACACTAGGGTTCATGATTTCTCGAGCTTTTCAATTTCTCGGGTCTCGAGAATACTCGAGGCTAATTTCTCGGGTCTTCTCGGGTTGTCGAGAAATTTACATTTACGTACGTTTTCTCATATTATTTGGTTCCAATAACGTTAACAAATTCAGTGGTTTTCCTCTCAAATAAAAGTATCAAACCTATACTACTAATATTATGAAGCTGAAGAGTTTGTTTGTTTGTTTGAACGCGATAAACTCAGGGACTAATGGTTGGAATTGAAAAATTCTGGTTGTGTTGGATAGTCCATTTATTGAGGAAGGCTTTAGGCTATATAACATCACGCTACGACCAATAGGAGCGGAGTATAAATAAAAAATGTTGCAAAAACGGGAAAAGATATTTTGGTACCTTTTTGAGGGCTACCGTTGCGTGCGCTGCGAAAATGGTTCAAGTTATGCAAATATCATGTACGAAGGAGTTGTTCCTCTTTAAAAGTTCTATAAAAAGGGGATATGTAAAAAATCAAATTTACATGAAATCTTATGCGAATGACAACGAGTTGAGAGTTGAAGTTCAGAATACGATTTATAATATTCACCACAACACTTTATTAAAGGTTACTAGAAATGAATTCGTTAAAAGAATAAATTTGTGTATCCAAGAGAATGGAGCCCATTTCGAGCAACTAATTAGTTAGTTTACCATTTTTTGTAAATAATTAAATTAATTTAAGATTTCCTAGTTTTCTTTTCATTTAATTTATCATGTTTGTTAATGAGATTTAATCCTAATAATTGACCCTAACGATCGATGCAATAAAAGTACAGGGTATAATTTTTTCAGATTTTAGCTGGTTCGATCCGGGTGAGACAAGAGAATTTTCGAAAATCTTTGAATGCAGTTTGCTTTCTATTCAAAAATGAAGGAATGTTTCCTTTGAGTAAAATTTTCTACCTGCAGTATTACGAGTACTTTCCATCCAAGTGGCATTACAAAATTCCACCATTTAGATAATCTCTAAGGTAATCTATTATTATAGAGAGGAAAGATTAGATTTTTTGTTTGTTACGATTGAACTCAAAAATTACTTTGCCAAGTTTGAAAATTCTTTCAACATTAGAAAGCTACACCTTTACCGAGTAACATGTTTTCAAAATATTCGCAAACATTGATATATAACTCGCGAACGAATAAAATTTTAATGCTGAGGAGTTTGTTTGGTAGAACGCCGCGAATTGAAAAAATATTTCTATGTTGGATAGTCGATTTATCGAGCAAGGTTATTTTAAGCTATATATTGTAACGCAGACAAAGTTAGTTAGTTAATTATAAAAAAATATTGATTATATTCAAAACATAATATTGCCACGTAACACAACAAACGGCGATTTAATTTCTATATAATATGTAGGTACATGATTTCTCGAGTTCTCGACTTTTCTCGAGCTTGATTTCCCGGGAACAAAGCCCAAGGATTTCCCGGGAATTCTCGGCTCGAGAATTCCCGGGAATGAACCCTAGTTCACACACTGGTGAAAAACCTTACAAGTGTGACATATGTCAGAAGAGTTTCAGTAAAATGAGTTCCGTAACTACACATATGCGTACACACACTTTTGAAACACCTTACAAGTGTGACGTATGTCAGAAGAGTTTCAGTCAAAAGGTTCATTTAAACGAACATATGCGTACACACACTGGTGAAAAACCTTACAAGTGTGACGTATATCAGAAGAGTTTCAGTCAAAAGGTTCATTTAAACGAACATATGCGTACACACACTGGTGAAAAACCTTACAAGTGTGACGTATGTCAGAAGAGTTTCAGTCGAAAGCCTCATTTAAACGTACATATGCGTACACACACTGGTGAAAAACCTTACAAGTGTGACGTATGTCAGAAGAGTTTCAGAAGAAAGGCTCATTTAAACGGACATATGCGTTCACACACTGGTGAAAAACCTTACAAGTGTGATACATGTCAGCGTTGTTTCAGTTGTAAGGGGAATTTAATCAATCATGTTCGTACACACACTGGTGAAAAACCTTACAAGTGTGACGTATATCAGAAGAGTTTCAGTCGAAAGGCTCATTTAAACGTACATATGCGTACACACACTGGTGAAAAACCTTACAAGTGTGACGTATGTCAGAAGAGTTTCAGTCAAAAGGCTCATTTAAACGTACATATGCGTACACACACTGGTGAAAAACCTTACAAGTGTGACGTATGTCAGAAGAGTTTCAGTCGAAAGACTCATTTAAACGTACATATGCGTACACACACTGGTGAAACACCTTACAAGTGTGACGTATGTCAGAAGAGTTTCAGTAGGAAGGCTCATTTAAACGGACATATGCGTTCACACACTGGTGAAAAACCTTACAAGTGTGACATATGTCAGAAGAGTTTCAGTAAAATGAGTTCCGTAACTACACATATGCGTACACACACTGGTGAAACACCTTACAAGTGTGACGTATGTCAGAAGAGTTTCAGTCAAAAGGTTCATTTAAACGAACATATGCGTACACACACTGGTGAAAAACCTTACAAGTGTGACGTATATCAGAAGAGTTTCAGTCAAAAGGTTCATTTAAACGAACATATGCGTACACACACTGGTGAAAAACCTTACAAGTGTGACGTATGTCAGAAGAGTTTCAGTCGAAAGGCTCATTTAAACGTACATATGCGTACACACACTGGTGAAAAACCTTACAAGTGTGACGTATGTCAGAAGAGTTTCAGTCGAAAGACTCATTTAAACGTACATATGCGTACACACACTGGTGAAACACCTTACAAGTGTGACGTATGTCAGAAGAGTTTCAGTCAAAAGGCTCATTTAAACGTACATATGCGTACACACACTGGTGAAAAACCTTACAAGTGTGACGTATATCAGAAGAGTTTCAGTTGAAAGGCTCATTTAAACGTACATATGCGTACACACACTGGTGAAACACCTAACAAGTGTGACGTATGTCAGAAGAGTTTCAGTAGGAAGGCTCATTTAAACGGACATATGCGTTCACACACTGGTGAAAAACCTTACAAGTGTGACATATGTCAGAAGAGTTTCAGTAAAATGAGTTCCGTAACTACACATATGCGTACACACACTTTTGAAACACCTTACAAGTGTGACGTATGTCAGAAGAGTTTCAGTCAAAAGGTTCATTTAAACGAACATATGCGTACACACACTGGTGAAAAACCTTACAAGTGTGACGTATATCAGAAGAGTTTCAGTCAAAAGGTTCATTTAAACGAACATATGCGTACACACACTGGTGAAAAACCTTACAAGTGTGACGTATGTCAGAAGAGTTTCAGTCGAAAGCCTCATTTAAACGTACATATGCGTACACACACTGGTGAAAAACCTTACAAGTGTGACGTATGTCAGAAGAGTTTCAGAAGAAAGGCTCATTTAAACGGACATATGCGTTCACACACTGGTGAAAAACCTTACAAGTGTGATACATGTCAGCGTTGTTTCAGTTGTAAGGGGAATTTAATCAATCATGTTCGTACACACACTGGTGAAAAACCTTACAAGTGTGACGTATATCAGAAGAGTTTCAGTCGAAAGGCTCATTTAAACGTACATATGCGCACACACACTGGTGAAAAACCTTACAAGTGTGACGTTTGTCAGAAGAGTTTCAGTCGAAAGGCTCATTTAAACGTACATATGCGTACACACACTGGTGAAAAACCTTACAAGTGTGACGTATGTCAGAAGAGTTTCAGTCGAAAGACTCATTTAAACGTACATATGCGTACACACACTGGTGAAACACCTTACAAGTGTGACGTATGTCAGAAGAGTTTCAGTCAAAAGGCTCATTTAAACGTACATATGCGTACACACACTGGTGAAAAACCTTACAAGTGTGACGTATATCAGAAGAGTTTCAGTCGAAAGGCTCATTTAAACGTACATATGCGTACACACACTGGTGAAACACCTAACAAGTGTGACGTATGTCAGAAGAGTTTCAGTAGGAAGGCTCATTTAAACGGACATATGCGTTCACACACTGGTGAAAAACCTTACAAGTGTGATACATGTCAGCGTTGTTTCAGTTGTAAGTTAGGTTAGGTTAGGTTAGGATGTCACTGCGGCAACTATTTGTACAATTTTGGGGAGGGTTATAATTTGTAAAATGACTGTTGAAAGCAGAGGCTATTTCTGCAGGTTTGGTAATTATGGTGTTGTCAATTTTAATGTGTTCAATGTTATCTTTAGGGTCCGTATGTATTTCGTTTCTTATGACTGTCCATGCGGCTTTACATTTGTTGTCATTATTATTCATGAACTTAATGTTGGCATTTCGTTTGGCATTGTGGATACACTTTTGTAATAGTTTTGAAAATGAGGTATATCTACTCTTATTTATTACATTTTTATTCCTATAATATTGAAATCGTAAGAAACGTTTTGTTTTAGAACTCTGTTTAAGACCATTACTTATCCACGTACGTTTTATCTTATTGTTTAAGTTTATCTTTACCCTAACTTTTGGAAAACACAGGTTGTAGAATAAACATATTAATTCATGGAAAGCACTGAATGCTGTATTTGCATCGCTTTCCATGTAAATATCGGCCCAGGATAGATTTTGTAAGCACTCACGGAATTTTTGTTTATTGACAAGACTGTAGTCTCGTTTGTAAATATGGTATATGGCGGGTTTTGTTTGGAACCTTAAAGGGAAGCTTAGCATTTGCGCTGTGTCGTGATCAGAGAGATGAAGTGGTAGCACTGCTGGGATTGCGTCAGATATATTACTCAAAATATGGTCTATACAAGAAAACTTTCGAGTAGCCTCGTCAATGTGTATTTTTAAATTGTGATTGTTTGCTAAGTCCTGAAATTCTTCAGTCCTCTGCTTTCAACAGTCATTTTACAAATTATAACCCTCCCCAAAATTGTACAAATAGTTGCCGCAGTGACATCCTAACCTAACCTAACCTAACTTACAACTGAAACAACGCTGACATGTATCACACTTGTAAGGTTTTTCACCAGTGTGTGAACGCATATGTCCGTTTAAATGAGCCTTCCTACTGAAACTCTTCTGACATACGTCACACTTGTTAGGTGTTTCACCAGTGTGTGTACGCATATGTACGTTTAAATGAGCCTTTCGACTGAAACTCTTCTGATATACGTCACACTTGTAAGGTTTTTCACCAGTGTGTGTACGCATATGTACGTTTAAATGAGCCTTTTGACTGAAACTCTTCTGACATACGTCACACTTGTAAGGTGTTTCACCAGTGTGTGTACGCATATGTACGTTTAAATGAGTCTTTCGACTGAAACTCTTCTGACATTCGTCACACTTGTAAGGTTTTTCACCAGTGTGTGTACGCATATGTACGTTTAAATGAGCCTTTCGACTGAAACTCTTCTGACAAACGTCACACTTGTAAGGTTTTTCACCAGTGTGTGTACGCATATGTACGTTTAAATGAGCCTTTCGACTGAAACTCTTCTGATATACGTCACACTTGTAAGGTTTTTCACCAGTGTGTGTACGAACATGATTGATTAAATTCCCCTTACAACTGAAACAACGCTGACATGTATCACACTTGTAAGGTTTTTCACCAGTGTGTGAACGCATATGTCCGTTTAAATGAGCCTTTCTTCTGAAACTCTTCTGACATACGTCACACTTGTAAGGTTTTTCACCAGTGTGTGTACGCATATGTACGTTTAAATGAGGCTTTCGACTGAAACTCTTCTGACATACGTCACACTTGTAAGGTTTTTCACCAGTGTGTGTACGCATATGTTCGTTTAAATGAACCTTTTGACTGAAACTCTTCTGATATACGTCACACTTGTAAGGTTTTTCACCAGTGTGTGTACGCATATGTTCGTTTAAATGAACCTTTTGACTGAAACTCTTCTGACATACGTCACACTTGTAAGGTGTTTCAAAAGTGTGTGTACGCATATGTGTAGTTACGGAACTCATTTTACTGAAACTCTTCTGACATATGTCACACTTGTAAGGTTTTTCACCAGTGTGTGAACGCATATGTCCGTTTAAATGAGCCTTCCTACTGAAACTCTTCTGACATACGTCACACTTGTTAGGTGTTTCACCAGTGTGTGTACGCATATGTACGTTTAAATGAGCCTTTCAACTGAAACTCTTCTGATATACGTCACACTTGTAAGGTTTTTCACCAGTGTGTGTACGCATATGTACGTTTAAATGAGCCTTTTGACTGAAACTCTTCTGACATACGTCACACTTGTAAGGTGTTTCACCAGTGTGTGTACGCATATGTACGTTTAAATGAGTCTTTCGACTGAAACTCTTCTGACATACGTCACACTTGTAAGGTTTTTCACCAGTGTGTGTACGCATATGTACGTTTAAATGAGCCTTTCGACTGAAACTCTTCTGACATACGTCACACTTGTAAGGTTTTTCACCAGTGTGTGTACGCATATGTTCGTTTAAATGAACCTTTTGACTGAAACTCTTCTGATATACGTCACACTTGTAAGGTTTTTCACCAGTGTGTGTACGCATATGTTCGTTTAAATGAACCTTTTGACTGAAACTCTTCTGACATACGTCACACTTGTAAGGTGTTTCACCAGTGTGTGTACGCATATGTGTAGTTACGGAACTCATTTTACTGAAACTCTTCTGACATATGTCACACTTGTAAGGTTTTTCACCAGTGTGTGAACGCATATGTCCGTTTAAATGAGCCTTCCTACTGAAACTCTTCTGACATACGTCACACTTGTTAGGTGTTTCACCAGTGTGTGTACGCATATGTACGTTTAAATGAGCCTTTCGACTGAAACTCTTCTGATATACGTCACACTTGTAAGGTTTTTCACCAGTGTGTGTACGCATATGTACGTTTAAATGAGCCTTTTGACTGAAACTCTTCTGACATACGTCACACTTGTTAGGTGTTTCACCAGTGTGTGTACGCATATGTACGTTTAAATGAGCCTTTCGACTGAAACTCTTCTGATATACGTCACACTTGTAAGGTTTTTCACCAGTGTGTGTACGCATATGTACGTTTAAATGAGCCTTTTGACTGAAACTCTTCTGACATACGTCACACTTGTAAGGTGTTTCACCAGTGTGTGTACGCATATGTACGTTTAAATGAGTCTTTCGACTGAAACTCTTCTGACATACGTCACACTTGTAAGGTTTTTCACCAGTGTGTGTACGCATATGTACGTTTAAATGAGCCTTTCGACTGAAACTCTTCTGATATACGTCACACTTGTAAGGTTTTTCACCAGTGTGTGTACGAACATGATTGATTAAATTCCCCTTACAACTGAAACAACGCTGACATGTATCACACTTGTAAGGTTTTTCACCAGTGTGTGAACGCATATGTCCGTTTAAATGAGCCTTTCTTCTGAAACTCTTCTGACATACGTCACACTTGTAAGGTTTTTCACCAGTGTGTGTACGCATAATATGTACGTTTAAATGAGCCTTTCGACTGAAACTCTTCTGACATACGTCACACTTGTAAGGTTTTTCACCAGTGTGTGTACGAACATGATGGTTTAAATTCCGCTTACAACTGAAACAACGCTGACATGTATCACACTTGTTAGGTGTTTCACCAGTGTGTGTACGCATATGTACGTTTAAATGAACCTTTTGACTGAAACTCTTCTGATATACGTCACACTTGTAAGGTTTTTCACCGACTTAAACGAACATATGCGTACACACACTGGTGAAAAACCTTACAAGTGTGACGTATGTCAGAAGAGTTTCAGTCGAAAGGCTCATTTAAACGTACATATGCGTACACACACTGGTGAAAAACCTTACAAGTGTGACGTATGTCAGAAGAGTTTCAGTCGAAAGACTCATTTAAACGTACATATGCGTACACACACTGGTGAAACACCTTACAAGTGTGACGTATGTCAGAAGAGTTTCAGTCAAAAGGCTCATTTAAACGTACATATGCGTACACACACTGGTGAAAAACCTTACAAGTGTGACGTATATCAGAAGAGTTTCAGTTGAAAGGCTCATTTAAACGTACATATGCGTACACACACTGGTGAAACACCTAACAAGTGTGACGTATGTCAGAAGAGTTTCAGTAGGAAGGCTCATTTAAACGGACATATGCGTTCACACACTGGTGAAAAACCTTACAAGTGTGACATATGTCAGAAGAGTTTCAGTAAAATGAGTTCCGTAACTACACATATGCGTACACACACTGGTGAAAAACCTTACAAGTGTGACGTATGTCAGAAGAGTTTCAGTCAAATGAGTTCCGTAACTACACATATGCGTACACACACTGGTGAAAAACCTTACAAGTGTGATACATGTCAGCGTTGTTTCAGTTGTAAGCGGAATTTAAACCATCATGTTCGTACACACACTGGTGAAAAACCTTACAAGTGTGACGTATGTCAGAAGAGTTTCAGTCGAAAGGCTCATTTAAACGTACATATTATGCGTACACACACTGGTGAAAAACCTTACAAGTGTGACGTATGTCAGAAGAGTTTCAGAAGAAAGGCTCATTTAAACGGACATATGCGTTCACACACTGGTGAAAAACCTTACAAGTGTGATACATGTCAGCGTTGTTTCAGTTGTAAGGGGAATTTAATCAATCATGTTCGTACACACACTGGTGAAAAACCTTACAAGTGTGACGTATATCAGAAGAGTTTCAGTCGAAAGGCTCATTTAAACGTACATATGCGTACACACACTGGTGAAAAACCTTACAAGTGTGACGTATGTCAGAAGAGTTTCAGTCGAAAGACTCATTTAAACGTACATATGCGTACACACACTGGTGAAACACCTTACAAGTGTGACGTATGTCAGAAGAGTTTCAGTCAAAAGGCTCATTTAAACGTACATATGCGTACACACACTGGTGAAAAACCTTACAAGTGTGACGTATATCAGAAGAGTTTCAGTCGAAAGGCTCATTTAAACGTACATATGCGTACACACACTGGTGAAACACCTAACAAGTGTGACGTATGTCAGAAGAGTTTCAGTCAAAAGGCTCATTTAAACGTACATATGCGTACACACACTGGTGAAAAACCTTACAAGTGTGACGTATATCAGAAGAGTTTCAGTCGAAAGGCTCATTTAAACGTACATATGCGTACACACACTGGTGAAACACCTAACAAGTGTGACGTATGTCAGAAGAGTTTCAGTAGGAAGGCTCATTTAAACGGACATATGCGTTCACACACTGGTGAAAAACCTTACAAGTGTGACATATGTCAGAAGAGTTTCAGTAAAATGAGTTCCGTAACTACACATATGCGTACACACACTGGTGAAACACCTTACAAGTGTGACGTATGTCAGAAGAGTTTCAGTCAAAAGGTTCATTTAAACGAACATATGCGTACACACACTGGTGAAAAACCTTACAAGTGTGACGTATATCAGAAGAGTTTCAGTCAAAAGGTTCATTTAAACGAACATATGCGTACACACACTGGTGAAAAACCTTACAAGTGTGACGTATGTCAGAAGAGTTTCAGTCGAAAGGCTCATTTAAACGTACATATGCGTACACACACTGGTGAAAAACCTTACAAGTGTGACGTATGTCAGAAGAGTTTCAGTCGAAAGACTCATTTAAACGTACATATGCGTACACACACTGGTGAAACACCTTACAAGTGTGACGTATGTCAGAAGAGTTTCAGTCAAAAGGCTCATTTAAACGTACATATGCGTACACACACTGGTGAAAAACCTTACAAGTGTGACGTATATCAGAAGAGTTTCAGTTGAAAGGCTCATTTAAACGTACATATGCGTACACACACTGGTGAAACACCTAACAAGTGTGACGTATGTCAGAAGAGTTTCAGTAGGAAGGCTCATTTAAACGGACATATGCGTTCACACACTGGTGAAAAACCTTACAAGTGTGACATATGTCAGAAGAGTTTCAGTAAAATGAGTTCCGTAACTACACATATGCGTACACACACTTTTGAAACACCTTACAAGTGTGACGTATGTCAGAAGAGTTTCAGTCAAAAGGTTCATTTAAACGAACATATGCGTACACACACTGGTGAAAAACCTTACAAGTGTGACGTATATCAGAAGAGTTTCAGTCAAAAGGTTCATTTAAACGAACATATGCGTACACACACTGGTGAAAAACCTTACAAGTGTGACGTATGTCAGAAGAGTTTCAGTCGAAAGCCTCATTTAAACGTACATATGCGTACACACACTGGTGAAAAACCTTACAAGTGTGACGTATGTCAGAAGAGTTTCAGAAGAAAGGCTCATTTAAACGGACATATGCGTTCACACACTGGTGAAAAACCTTACAAGTGTGATACATGTCAGCGTTGTTTCAGTTGTAAGGGGAATTTAATCAATCATGTTCGTACACACACTGGTGAAAAACCTTACAAGTGTGACGTATATCAGAAGAGTTTCAGTCGAAAGGCTCATTTAAACGTACATATGCGTACACACACTGGTGAAAAACCTTACAAGTGTGACGTTTGTCAGAAGAGTTTCAGTCGAAAGGCTCATTTAAACGTACATATGCGTACACACACTGGTGAAAAACCTTACAAGTGTGACGTATGTCAGAAGAGTTTCAGTCGAAAGACTCATTTAAACGTACATATGCGTACACACACTGGTGAAACACCTTACAAGTGTGACGTATGTCAGAAGAGTTTCAGTCAAAAGGCTCATTTAAACGTACATATGCGTACACACACTGGTGAAAAACCTTACAAGTGTGACGTATATCAGAAGAGTTTCAGTCGAAAGGCTCATTTAAACGTACATATGCGTACACACACTGGTGAAACACCTAACAAGTGTGACGTATGTCAGAAGAGTTTCAGTAGGAAGGCTCATTTAAACGGACATATGCGTTCACACACTGGTGAAAAACCTTACAAGTGTGATACATGTCAGCGTTGTTTCAGTTGTAAGTTAGGTTAGGTTAGGTTAGGATGTCACTGCGGCAACTATTTGTACAATTTTGGGGAGGGTTATAATTTGTAAAATGACTGTTGAAAGCAGAGGCTATTTCTGCAGGTTTGGTAATTATGGTGTTGTCAATTTTAATGTGTTCAATGTTATCTTTAGGGTCCGTATGTATTTCGTTTCTTATGACTGTCCATGCGGCTTTACATTTGTTGTCATTATTATTCATGAACTTAATGTTGGCATTTCGTTTGGCATTGTGGATACACTTTTGTAATAGTTTTGAAAATGAGGTATATCTACTCTTATTTATTACATTTTTATTCCTATAATATTGAAATCGTAAGAAACGTTTTGTTTTAGAACTCTGTTTAAGACCATTACTTATCCACGTACGTTTTATCTTATTGTTTAAGTTTATCTTTACCCTAACTTTTGGAAAACACAGGTTGTAGAATAAACATATTAATTCATGGAAAGCACTGAATGCTGTATTTGCATCGCTTTCCATGTAAATATCGGCCCAGGATAGATTTTGTAAGCACTCACGGAATTTTTGTTTATTGACAAGACTGTAGTCTCGTTTGTAAATATGGTATATGGCGGGTTTTGTTTGGAACCTTAAAGGGAAGCTTAGCATTTGCGCTGTGTCGTGATCAGAGAGATGAAGTGGTAGCACTGCTGGGATTGCGTCAGATATATTACTCAAAATATGGTCTATACAAGAAAACTTTCGAGTAGCCTCGTCAATGTGTATTTTTAAATTGTGATTGTTTGCTAAGTCCTGAAATTCTTCAGTCCTCTGCTTTCAACAGTCATTTTACAAATTATAACCCTCCCCAAAATTGTACAAATAGTTGCCGCAGTGACATCCTAACCTAACCTAACCTAACTTACAACTGAAACAACGCTGACATGTATCACACTTGTAAGGTTTTTCACCAGTGTGTGAACGCATATGTCCGTTTAAATGAGCCTTCCTACTGAAACTCTTCTGACATACGTCACACTTGTTAGGTGTTTCACCAGTGTGTGTACGCATATGTACGTTTAAATGAGCCTTTCGACTGAAACTCTTCTGATATACGTCACACTTGTAAGGTTTTTCACCAGTGTGTGTACGCATATGTACGTTTAAATGAGCCTTTTGACTGAAACTCTTCTGACATACGTCACACTTGTAAGGTGTTTCACCAGTGTGTGTACGCATATGTACGTTTAAATGAGTCTTTCGACTGAAACTCTTCTGACATACGTCACACTTGTAAGGTTTTTCACCAGTGTGTGTACGCATATGTACGTTTAAATGAGCCTTTCGACTGAAACTCTTCTGACAAACGTCACACTTGTAAGGTTTTTCACCAGTGTGTGTACGCATATGTACGTTTAAATGAGCCTTTCGACTGAAACTCTTCTGATATACGTCACACTTGTAAGGTTTTTCACCAGTGTGTGTACGAACATGATTGATTAAATTCCCCTTACAACTGAAACAACGCTGACATGTATCACACTTGTAAGGTTTTTCACCAGTGTGTGAACGCATATGTCCGTTTAAATGAGCCTTTCTTCTGAAACTCTTCTGACATACGTCACACTTGTAAGGTTTTTCACCAGTGTGTGTACGCATATGTACGTTTAAATGAGGCTTTCGACTGAAACTCTTCTGACATACGTCACACTTGTAAGGTTTTTCACCAGTGTGTGTACGCATATGTTCGTTTAAATGAACCTTTTGACTGAAACTCTTCTGATATACGTCACACTTGTAAGGTTTTTCACCAGTGTGTGTACGCATATGTTCGTTTAAATGAACCTTTTGACTGAAACTCTTCTGACATACGTCACACTTGTAAGGTGTTTCAAAAGTGTGTGTACGCATATGTGTAGTTACGGAACTCATTTTACTGAAACTCTTCTGACATATGTCACACTTGTAAGGTTTTTCACCAGTGTGTGAACTAGGGTTCATTCCCGGGAATTCTCGAGCCGAGAATTCCCGGGAAATCCTTGGGCTTTGTTCCCGGGAAATCAAGCTCGAGAAAAGTCGAGAACTCGAGAAATCATGTACCTACATATTATATAGAAATTAAATCGCCGTTTGTTGTGTTACGTGGCAATATTATGTTTTGAATATAATCAATATTTTTTTATAATTAACTAACTAACTTTGTCTGCGTTACAATATATAGCTTAAAATAACCTTGCTCGATAAATCGACTATCCAACATAGAAATATTTTTTCAATTCGCGGCGTTCTACCAAACAAACTCCTCAGCATTAAAATTTTATTCGTTCGCGAGTTATATATCAATGTTTGCGAATATTTTGAAAACATGTTACTCGGTAAAGGTGTAGCTTTCTAATGTTGAAAGAATTTTCAAACTTGGCAAAGTAATTTTTGAGTTCAATCGTAACAAACAAAAAATCTAATCTTTCCTCTCTATAATAATAGATTACCTTAGAGATTATCTAAATGGTGGAATTTTGTAATGCCACTTGGATGGAAAGTACTCGTAATACTGCAGGTAGAAAATTTTACTCAAAGGAAACATTCCTTCATTTTTGAATAGAAAGCAAACTGCATTCAAAGATTTTCGAAAATTCTCTTGTCTCACCCGGATCGAACCAGCTAAAATCTGAAAAAATTATACCCTGTACTTTTATTGCATCGATCGTTAGGGTCAATTATTAGGATTAAATCTCATTAACAAACATGATAAATTAAATGAAAAGAAAACTAGGAAATCTTAAATTAATTTAATTATTTACAAAAAATGGTAAACTAACTAATTAGTTGCTCGAAATGGGCTCCATTCTCTTGGATACACAAATTTATTCTTTTAACGAATTCATTTCTAGTAACCTTTAATAAAGTGTTGTGGTGAATATTATAAATCGTATTCTGAACTTCAACTCTCAACTCGTTGTCATTCGCATAAGATTTCATGTAAATTTGATTTTTTACATATCCCCTTTTTATAGAACTTTTAAAGAGGAACAACTCCTTCGTACATGATATTTGCATAACTTGAACCATTTTCGCAGCGCACGCAACGGTAGCCCTCAAAAAGGTACCAAAATATCTTTTCCCGTTTTTGCAACATTTTTTATTTATACTCCGCTCCTATTGGTCGTAGCGTGATGTTATATAGCCTAAAGCCTTCCTCAATAAATGGACTATCCAACACAACCAGAATTTTTCAATTCCAACCATTAGTCCCTGAGTTTATCGCGTTCAAACAAACAAACAAACTCTTCAGCTTCATAATATTAGTAGTATAGGTTTGATACTTTTATTTGAGAGGAAAACCACTGAATTTGTTAACGTTATTGGAACCAAATAATATGAGAAAACGTACGTAAATGTAAATTTCTCGACAACCCGAGAAGACCCGAGAAATTAGCCTCGAGTATTCTCGAGACCCGAGAAATTGAAAAGCTCGAGAAATCATGAACCCTAGTGTGAACGCATATGTCCGTTTAAATGAGCCTTCCTACTGAAACTCTTCTGACATACGTCACACTTGTTAGGTGTTTCACCAGTGTGTGTACGCATATGTACGTTTAAATGAGCCTTTCAACTGAAACTCTTCTGATATACGTCACACTTGTAAGGTTTTTCACCAGTGTGTGTACGCATATGTACGTTTAAATGAGCCTTTTGACTGAAACTCTTCTGACATACGTCACACTTGTAAGGTGTTTCACCAGTGTGTGTACGCATATGTACGTTTAAATGAGTCTTTCGACTGAAACTCTTCTGACATACGTCACACTTGTAAGGTTTTTCACCAGTGTGTGTACGCATATGTACGTTTAAATGAGCCTTTCGACTGAAACTCTTCTGACATACGTCACACTTGTAAGGTTTTTCACCAGTGTGTGTACGCATATGTTCGTTTAAATGAACCTTTTGACTGAAACTCTTCTGATATACGTCACACTTGTAAGGTTTTTCACCAGTGTGTGTACGCATATGTTCGTTTAAATGAACCTTTTGACTGAAACTCTTCTGACATACGTCACACTTGTAAGGTGTTTCACCAGTGTGTGTACGCATATGTGTAGTTACGGAACTCATTTTACTGAAACTCTTCTGACATATGTCACACTTGTAAGGTTTTTCACCAGTGTGTGAACGCATATGTCCGTTTAAATGAGCCTTCCTACTGAAACTCTTCTGACATACGTCACACTTGTTAGGTGTTTCACCAGTGTGTGTACGCATATGTACGTTTAAATGAGCCTTTCGACTGAAACTCTTCTGATATACGTCACACTTGTAAGGTTTTTCACCAGTGTGTGTACGCATATGTACGTTTAAATGAGCCTTTTGACTGAAACTCTTCTGACATACGTCACACTTGTTAGGTGTTTCACCAGTGTGTGTACGCATATGTACGTTTAAATGAGCCTTTCGACTGAAACTCTTCTGATATACGTCACACTTGTAAGGTTTTTCACCAGTGTGTGTACGCATATGTACGTTTAAATGAGCCTTTTGACTGAAACTCTTCTGACATACGTCACACTTGTAAGGTGTTTCACCAGTGTGTGTACGCATATGTACGTTTAAATGAGTCTTTCGACTGAAGCTCTTCTGACATACGTCACACTTGTAAGGTTTTTCACCAGTGTGTGTACGCATATGTACGTTTAAATGAGCCTTTCGACTGAAACTCTTCTGATATACGTCACACTTGTAAGGTTTTTCACCAGTGTGTGTACGAACATGATTGATTAAATTCCCCTTACAACTGAAACAACGCTGACATGTATCACACTTGTAAGGTTTTTCACCAGTGTGTGAACGCATATGTCCGTTTAAATGAGCCTTTCTTCTGAAACTCTTCTGACATACGTCACACTTGTAAGGTTTTTCACCAGTGTGTGTACGCATAATATGTACGTTTAAATGAGCCTTTCGACTGAAACTCTTCTGACATACGTCACACTTGTAAGGTTTTTCACCAGTGTGTGTACGAACATGATGGTTTAAATTCCGCTTACAACTGAAACAACGCTGACATGTATCACACTTGTAAGGTTTTTCACCAGTGTGTGTACGCATATGTGTAGTTACGGAACTCATTTGACTGAAACTCTTCTGACATACGTCACACTTGTAAGGTTTTTCACCAGTGTGTGTACGCATATGTTCCTTTAAAAAAGCCTTTAGACTGAAACTCTTCTGACATATGTCACACTTGTAAGGTTTTTCACCAGTGTGTGTACGCATATGTACGTTTAAACTATTCTTCTGACTGAAACTCTTCTGACATACGTCACACTTGTAAGGTTTTTCACCAGTGTGTGTACGAACATGATTGATTAAATTCGAATTACAACTGAAACAACGCTGACATGTATCACACTTGTAAGGTTTCTCACCAGTGTGTGTACGCATAATAATGTACGTTTAAAGTAGCCGTTTGACTGAAACTCTTAGAAAGAAAGAAAAGAAAGAAAGAAAAATATTTATTTGGGACAAGCACAGGAACTACAAAAAATAATAATAACAAAAAAGAATATAAAACTAAATAAGAGAAAACCTGTGCGAGGCCAAAAAGGCAAAACAAATCTTACATATATCGCACTCATAAGGTTTTTCACCAGTGTGTGTACGAATATGATCGATTAAACGTTGCTTACAACTGAAACAACGCTGACATGTATCACACTTGTAAGGTTTTTCTCCAGTGTGCGTACGAATATGTTTCTTTAAACTATTATTGCTAACAAAACAAATCTTACATATATCGCACTCATAAGGTTTTTCACCAGTGTGTGTACGAATATGATCGATTAAACGTTGCTTACAACTGAAACAACGCTGACATGTATCACACTTGTAAGGTTTTTCACCAGTGTGTGTACGAATATGATAGATAAAAGGTTGCTTACAACTGAAACAACGCTGACATGTATCACACTTGTAAGGTTTTTCACCAGTGTGTGTACGCATTGGGTCAGGTGGCGCCACTGCTACTGTAAACAACTAGCTCCGCATTTAAAATATTTATAAAATAGTAATTCACCGTAAAAGTGCCTAAAATTGTGATTAACTTGTGCGCAAACGACCAATACTTGCTGGAAAACGTTTGTAGCAACTTTGAGTGTCAACTCTGTGTTAAAACATAACTTGTGACTACATAAACAAACAGTGAAAAAGTTAGTGATTAAACAACAAAAACTAAGTGATAATAAACAATAAGGGGTGTATTGTGAACTATATTTTCACCACAGTTGTACCCGTTGGCAATTAAAATCGAATGGAACTGGAATTCAAGTGTATTTCTAAGAAGTTGAAAATTTTCAAACTGTCATTTTAAAAAATTGAAACCGCAAGTCATACGATTGCCGATATATAAAACTTGAAAACAGCGTCATCTATCGCCGAGTAGCGGTATAGCGTCGAACTGCTGTCACCTACGCCTGATAATTTACTACTGTCAATCGATAATAACGCCATCTAGCTTTATGACACAGAACCAGGTTGAATACTCAACGTGCACCGACAGACATGTCATCCCAATCGACCTCCGCAATTAGTTCAAACAAAGGCCACAAGATGCCAGCACTTGTAGTTTGTTACAAATGTAAAAAAACAGTTGACATAAAAAAAAAACTGCGTTGTGCTCAGTTTGCAACAATAGATTTGAACCCGACTGCGATGGTTATCCTGAACACACTTACCGACTAATGAATCAGGAATCCAAAAACAAATGGCGCTGCAAGATGTGTATTAAGAAAAAGACTACCAATTGTACAGAGCCATCCAACATAACAATGAGGAAAACACCGACGTATCCCTCTACAAAAACGCCTCTACAAACTCACGCAAACAAAATACACTCGACCCCTGACCAGGATTCTCACGTACTGACCGATTATGATACATCATACGAAATTGACACCACGCCGAATAAACTCTCGAAAAGTGTGGACGGTACTACAACTAATATAATATCTTCAATGTCTGAGATGCAAGATACAATAGCCCAGCTGACTGTAAAACTAGAAAGCACGGAGAATGAGTTAGAAAATACGATATTAGAAAACAATGATTTAAAAAGACAAGTGAAAAAGCTGACTCAAGAAAGTAATGTCTTAAAGTCGTTATGTAATTCTACCACAGCCAAAGAAAGTAGCCCTGTATGCACTAAAAAAAAGAAAAGACACTCTCGCTTAAGCCAAATCGTGTCGTCTACTCCCTCCTCGCCGAAACATACTACTAATACTGAACGTAATAGTAACTTTATATATTTACATCTGCAACAAAATATCTCATCCTTACAAAAGGAACTACAAGTCGCAGAAAACGAGATAAAAACTCTACATGCACAAATACAGGTTTTGAATCAATCTCTTAGTACTACACCAAAACCAGAACAGATTTATTCAGCCAATAGCAACTTAGCGAACCCAATTGTCTCAGAGCTAAAAAAACACATAATATATGAAAAAACAATAAGGATTTTTGGTGCGCAACAATGCGTCGGTCTAGCTGCTGCCCTTATACACTCAAGAAAGACTACACAGTTTGAAAAGTATGGAGTCCTAGCCCATACGATGCCAAATGCACAGAGCGACAGAATTACAAAAAGCTGTACCAATGTAAACCTGCGACCAGGTGACAAAATTGTAATATCTCTAGGTGAAAATGACTATAACATGGAACATGTATTGTCACAGTTAAAAGTTATACTACAGAAATTTTATATGAATAGTATAATAATATTAAACGTTTCAAAAAGTAGTCATTTGGATGTCGACAAATTGAATTTATTTTATTTTATTTTTTATTTTATTTTATTCTTTTTGGAAAACCTACAGCTAATACAAACAATGTACTTAAACAATAAACATTTGAGGGCCAATTACAGGTTCCCACAGTTAAATTTTGGAAACAAAGAAAAAACAACAACAAAAAGAAGAGGTAACAATAAACAAACACAAAGTAACACCATCGAAGAATATAAACTTAAAACCAACAATTAACAGTTAATTAACAATTTACAATTATTTTTCTGTAAAAAATGTTTTCACCAACATATTTTTAAGCCGAGACACACTGGTGTTGAATATGTCCAAATCATGCTCACTAATGAGTTGGTTAAAGCTTCTGCTGGCACGGATCAGAAATGAATTCTGCCGGTATGCGGACTTGGAGTGAGGTATATGCAACAAACTAGGTTTGCGAAACATTTTGCAGTGCGTTACTAATCCTATACTACTCAACAGCTCTGGGCTATCAATGGTACCATTTGCAATCTTTAATAAATACACCAAGTCAGCAATGCGTCTACGCTCATGTAGTGGTAAAATATGAAACCTCTTGCATCGAGTTACATAATTGGGAGTATATTTTCTGGTTTTAAACTGCAAGAAACGCAAGAACCGCTTCTGAATACCCTCAATTCTGTCTATGTAAATATTGTAACAAGGGTTCCACACTTGTGAGGCGTACTCCAAATGGCTACGGACAAAAGCACAATAGAGGATTTTGTATGTTTTTACGTTTTTAAAATCAGCTGACAACCTTAATATAAATCCAAGTGCTTTAGAAGCTTTGTTGACAATGTTCTCAACGTGTGCATCAAAGAGCAGCTTAGAGTCAAATGTGACACCCAGGTCCCTAATAACGCTTATTCTGTTTATATTTGTGTTATGAAATTTATATTGAAACGTGATTGCATGTGGCTTGCGTGTGTAAGTACTAACAAAACATTTTGAAACATTAAGTTCGAGCTTGTTAAGGAGGCAATAATTTTGAAGGCTGTCCAAGTCCCGCTGTAAACTAAAACAGTCAGAAAGTTCTGATATAGGGCATAAAATTTTCATATCATCAGCGTAAAGAATTATTTTGGAACGGGTAAAGCACGAATCAATGTCATTTATAAAAATAATAAAAAGCAAAGGACCCAGAAGGGATCCTTGTGGAATTCCCGAGGGTATTTTAACAGCAACAGAACTGTATCCATTCAGTACAACTGTCTGACAGCGATTCTCAATATAAGACTTAAACCATCTGAATAAATCACCTCTGATACCCACCGCAAGCAACTTACGTAAAAGGACACCGTGGTCTATACGGTCAAATGCCTTACTGTAGTCAGTGTAGACCACATCCACTTGAGCGGGTTCAGACATGGTGGAGGACAAGTAGTCAGAACAGATTAATAAATTGGATACAATAGACCTGTTTTTCAAAAAACCATGTTGATAGTCATTAAGCGACTGTTTAATAGCACTATGCACTGACGCGTAAACTATTTTTTCTAAAACCTTAGCAAACAAACAGAGCTTAGATATTGGCCTGTAGTTTTCTACATTATCCTTAGGGCCTTTTTTATGAACGGGAGTGATAAAAGCTGTTTTCCAAACATGCGGCACTACCCCCTCACTAAGAGAACGACGAAATATTAGGGTAAGCGGTAATGATAAGCTCTGCGCGCACCTAATTATAAGAATAGCCGGAATACCATCAGGCCCTGCTGACTTATTTACGTCAACAGCCCTCAGTAGCTTAAGTACTTCTGCTTCGCAGACTTCGACAGAGCCAATATCAGAGGTAGATGTTTCATAAGAACAGTGCACGTCGTCATCCAACTCAGTTACATCGGGTATAGTGTTCTGGAGAAAATTAAACTTGAAAACTTCGCTAAACATGTCGCATATTTCGTCACCCTGACCCGACGACCTCTGTCCGTACTTCATAACGGATGGAAAAGTACATGAAGACTTTTGCTTGCTTTTGACGAAAGACCAAAAGGCTTTAGGTGATTTTTTTATACTATTCTCTATTGCCTCAATGTAATCGTCGTACATTTCCTTTTCCAATAATTTAGCACGATTTCGCAAGATCAAAAATGATTCATGGTCTGATAAATTTCCATATTTCTTAAACTTGGAGTGATATTTAAATTTTTCTTTAAGAATTTTGACTAGAGGGGTTTTATACCAAGGGGGGTAATTGGTCCTAGATTTAATGATTTTAGATGGTATAAAAGTTTCACAAATTTTATTTAGTCTGTCGTACAACAATGACAGGGCATCCTCCACTGACCCTCTGGCGAGATCAGAGCGCCAGTCAAACTCATCAAGTTCTTTCATTATAGAAGGAAAATCAGCCGATTGATAAATAAACTTTTTCCTTTGCTGTGATGGGAGGGCATGATACTCAACAAAATCTACAAAAATACTAAGAGCTGTATGATGAGGGTCCTCTGGAACCAAAGGGTCAGAGCATTTATCAACAGTAAGGTGGTTGTTACAAAAGATAAGGTCCAACACCCGTTCATTTAGATTCCTATGACCGTTATACTGAACCAGATCAAATGTATTCAATATGTCAAAAAAATCCATTTGAATAGAACCTTCTATATTATCCGGGTAAAAAGAGCATCCATCATCAGACAATTGCCATTTTAAGTTTGGCAAATTAAAATCTCCTAATATAATAAAAGTGTCCGTCAAATTATTCATTATAATGTCATTTAATTTAGTATAAAAATATGTCAGCTGTGTAGTCAACGAGTGGCCTCTGTTTTGCTTGCAAAGATAAATTGTACAAATATGCAATTTATATGACACTACGGGTCTGGAACGCTTCAAAGTTAAAGTAACCCACAGATCCTCCGCGGACGACCGCCAGTCGGAGCGCTCCTCCGCAATGAGCTGACGTCGAACGGCAATTAGAACGCCACCACCGAGTGTCTGATTTCTGTCAAAATAATCTCTGTCACGTCTCCAAACAATATAACGGTCATCGAATAATTCACTATTAATAAAGCCTTCTTTTAGCCACGTCTCTGTTAAACATATAACATCGTAGTTATTTGAGCATAAATTTCTAAAGAAACTTGATGTTTTAGTCCGCAAGCCACGTACATTTTGGTGATAAATATTAATTGGCATGTTTAAAAGAGAAAGCAATTAATATTGAGAATAACACAGAATAAGCGTAAGAGAAGTTCCCAACGTGCGGCAGAACTGGAATAAGTATAAAGTAAACAAAGTGCGGTGTTATGATTTGATATAAACCAGTGTGGAATGTTATGGAGAAGTCACTACCCACTACTAAAATTAAACTAAATACCCTACTCTGAGTCAGTGGTGTGATAATAAACAAGAGAAGATTATAGTGACTCATTAAATAAATGTTGCAAAAATCAGTGAAGTTCAAACATCTTTTTGTTTTATGGTTTAATAATTTAAATATAAAAATCGATGTACAGAATGAGCGAGAAGCGACTTTAAGTTTATCGGGATTAGGCACACAATGCAAACGATCTGCAAATAAAAGTATACGATTCACGAAAGTAAACAAACCCGACGTAACAAAAGCAAGGCCTACCCAAACCACTAATGAGGTGATCGAGACATAAACACCAGTGCCTCTCAAGCTTGACCTATAAACTAATACAAAATTATGAAAGTATAACAATATTAGAAACTTTAACTTATTTTTTTCAAATCTAGTTCTGACATAATTGCGTATGTGGGTGTAGTAGAATTTTTTTTCACCAGGATTTTGCAGCCCTTTACCCATACAAAAGAAAAATCCTTCTCCTTGCACAAGATCTTTGCTCTGTTAAGTAGCTGTTTATTTTCGTAAGTGAGATGATCATTAACAAAAATCTTGCCAACCCCATTAATACCTAGGTCAGAAACTGTTAGTGATTTGTGTTTCTTAGCCGCCGCTATGAAATCGTCCCTCAAGTATCTATTGTGCATGGATATAATAATGTTTTTAGCATCCTTATTATTCCGTTGGGGAACTCGGGCAACATAATTTATTTGTTCCTTCGAGACTTCACACTTGATTATGCTGCCAACCTTAACAACAATAGCCAAAAGGTTCTCCGACTGCGTAACAGGGACCCCCTTAATTTCTATGTTATTTAGCCGCGATCTCTGCTCACTCTCGCGCATGCTTGATTCCAGTCGCCCCAACCGCATTTCGAATCGTGAGACGTCCTCCTGAGTTTTTTGTAGGGACTCGATTTGTTTATCAACGTCCACCAACTTGACCGAGAGCTCATCAACCGTAGCATGGACGTACTCGAGAGACTTTTGAACTCCAACAATCTCATCTCTTATGTTTTTGAGGTCTAAAATATCCGCTTGTATTGTCTTTACTTTTTCAATTAAAAGAGGTAACGAGCCTAACTGTTCCGTGAGCTTGCGGAGCTCCTGATGAATGCTATTCAAGTCACCTGGTGTAGCCTTCCCAGAGGGTGGGTTAGAAGGACTCGCCAACCTAGCTTTGCAAGTACTGCACTTCCAAGTTGCCTTCCTGTCCCCAAGTTTGCGATACCCCGCCTCTGTAATTCCGGCACAAGGGAAATCAAATTTTTTGTGGCAAAGTGAACACTCCACACCATCCCTGGCTTCGACCTGGCAGTGATGACAATGGAACATGATATGTAAGCAAAGCGGTCACTCAAGTATGGGGAAAAATATCAGCAAGTACGTATGCAAGCAATTTGTTATTTATTGTAACTGTCACAAACGTCGCGATCTTCGTAAACACACCGGGCGCTCGCAGTAATTAGACAGCGATACGTCACTGACTTTCGCCGCACGCCGTTATCACTCGTACGTAGTCCGCACAACCGCGATGTTCCCGTGCACTTGTCGAACCAGCTGATGTGTCACTATGTCCGACGTGATTTGCACTTATTACCACTTACGTTCTAAATCACTTTTGTTTGTTGTCTTTCTTTGTTTTTTATTAATAAGCTTGGTTCACACTCACTACTACACAGCGTAAATCAATAGACTTCAGCCAAATATCACATTTATGTTGTAAAAATATTTATTTAAGAGAGGAGTAACTGACAAGACTATATCTTTTTTCAAGGCGCGTTTACGTCTCAAAAACATTTGTAAACATTATAAAAATTGTCAGTTCGTTACTTCCATACAGCACAACGTATCGGACATTTGTAAAACAATAAATTACATGTTAGATTGTGAATATTACAACGAAAAATATTTAAATCCTGCTGAGATTAAGAAATACCTCGCGAGTAGCAAATCAAGTTCTTTGCCAAAAAGGAAAACAAATGAACCCAAAAAAGGAACTATTCCCTTTTATTTTAGAAATAGCAATAGTGGTGAAACTGAACAAAACGTGAACTCTCATATTCCTTCTGTAGTGCACAAAAAAGGTACCATACCATATTATTTTCCCACACTTATTAAGAACGATACATTTTTTCGTGCCTAAGAACTCAACACCTCCATCACACAACTTTAAGATACTCCACCAAAACATTGCAAGCGTCTTATCTAAACAGGAACTGTTGGAGTTAACATTGCAGGAAATGCGTGACTTACACAATGACCCCCATGTTATTTGCCTCTCCGAAACCTTTATTAAAAAAGGCCATGAGAACTATCTTAAGTTGTCGAATTTTGAAATGGCTGCAAATTTTTGCAGAGAAAAACACAGAGGTGGGACTTGCATTTTGGTCAAAAAAGGTATACGCTACAAAGAATTACAGTTTATAAAAACATATGCGTCGGTAAATACGTTTGAGGCATGCGGCATAGAATTAGAAAATAAGAAATTAGTGATTATTTGCTTATACCGTACACCCAAATCCGATCCTAATCAATTTTTAGCTAAGTTAGATAGTATGTTACATGATTTATACAAGAAATATAAATCTAGAACACGCATAGTCTTAACTGGTGACTTTAATATAAATACTTTGAAAAGAAGCAAAATCACTGAAGAATTTCAGGACTTAGCAAACAATCACAATTTAAAAATACACATTGACGAGGCTACTCGAAAGTTTTCTTGTATAGACCATATTTTGAGTAATATATCTGACGCAATCCCAGCAGTGCTACCACTTCATCTCTCTGATCACGACACAGCGCAAATGCTAAGCTTCCCTTTAAGGTTCCAAACAAAACCCGCCATATACCATATTTACAAACGAGACTACAGTCTTGTCAATAAACAAAAATTCCGTGAGTGCTTACAAAATCTATCCTGGGCCGATATTTACATGGAAAGCGATGCAAATACAGCATTCAGTGCTTTCCATGAATTAATATGTTTATTCTACAACCTGTGTTTTCCAAAAGTTAGGGTAAAGATAAACTTAAACAATAAGATAAAACGTACGTGGATAAGTAATGGTCTTAAACAGAGTTCTAAAACAAAACGTTTCTTACGATTTCAATATTATAGGAATAAAAATGTAATAAATAAGAGTAGATATACCTCATTTTCAAAACTATTACAAAAGTGTATCCACAATGCCAAACGAAATGCCAACATTAAGTTCATGAATAATAATGACAACAAATGTAAAGCCGCATGGACAGTCATAAGAAACGAAATACATACGGACCCTAAAGATAACATTGAACACATTAAAATTGACAACACCATAATTACCAAACCTGCAGAAATAGCCTCTGCTTTCAACAGTCATTTTACAAATTATAACCCTCCCCAAAATTGTACAAATAGTTGCCGCAGTGACATCCTAACCTAACCTAACCTAACTTACAACTGAAACAACGCTGACATGTATCACACTTGTAAGGTTTTTCACCAGTGTGTGAACGCATATGTCCGTTTAAATGAGCCTTCCTACTGAAACTCTTCTGACATACGTCACACTTGTTAGGTGTTTCACCAGTGTGTGTACGCATATGTACGTTTAAATGAGCCTTTCGACTGAAACTCTTCTGATATACGTCACACTTGTAAGGTTTTTCACCAGTGTGTGTACGCATATGTACGTTTAAATGAGCCTTTTGACTGAAACTCTTCTGACATACGTCACACTTGTAAGGTGTTTCACCAGTGTGTGTACGCATATGTACGTTTAAATGAGTCTTTCGACTGAAACTCTTCTGACATACGTCACACTTGTAAGGTTTTTCACCAGTGTGTGTACGCATATGTACGTTTAAATGAGCCTTTCGACTGAAACTCTTCTGACAAACGTCACACTTGTAAGGTTTTTCACCAGTGTGTGTACGCATATGTACGTTTAAATGAGCCTTTCGACTGAAACTCTTCTGATATACGTCACACTTGTAAGGTTTTTCACCAGTGTGTGTACGAACATGATTGATTAAATTCCCCTTACAACTGAAACAACGCTGACATGTATCACACTTGTAAGGTTTTTCACCAGTGTGTGAACGCATATGTCCGTTTAAATGAGCCTTTCTTCTGAAACTCTTCTGACATACGTCACACTTGTAAGGTTTTTCACCAGTGTGTGTACGCATATGTACGTTTAAATGAGGCTTTCGACTGAAACTCTTCTGACATACGTCACACTTGTAAGGTTTTTCACCAGTGTGTGTACGCATATGTTCGTTTAAATGAACCTTTTGACTGAAACTCTTCTGATATACGTCACACTTGTAAGGTTTTTCACCAGTGTGTGTACGCATATGTTCGTTTAAATGAACCTTTTGACTGAAACTCTTCTGACATACGTCACACTTGTAAGGTGTTTCAAAAGTGTGTGTACGCATATGTGTAGTTACGGAACTCATTTTACTGAAACTCTTCTGACATATGTCACACTTGTAAGGTTTTTCACCAGTGTGTGAACGCATATGTCCGTTTAAATGAGCCTTCCTACTGAAACTCTTCTGACATACGTCACACTTGTTAGGTGTTTCACCAGTGTGTGTACGCATATGTACGTTTAAATGAGCCTTTCAACTGAAACTCTTCTGATATACGTCACACTTGTAAGGTTTTTCACCAGTGTGTGTACGCATATGTACGTTTAAATGAGCCTTTTGACTGAAACTCTTCTGACATACGTCACACTTGTAAGGTGTTTCACCAGTGTGTGTACGCATATGTACGTTTAAATGAGTCTTTCGACTGAAACTCTTCTGACATACGTCACACTTGTAAGGTTTTTCACCAGTGTGTGTACGCATATGTACGTTTAAATGAGCCTTTCGACTGAAACTCTTCTGACATACGTCACACTTGTAAGGTTTTTCACCAGTGTGTGTACGCATATGTTCGTTTAAATGAACCTTTTGACTGAAACTCTTCTGATATACGTCACACTTGTAAGGTTTTTCACCAGTGTGTGTACGCATATGTTCGTTTAAATGAACCTTTTGACTGAAACTCTTCTGACATACGTCACACTTGTAAGGTGTTTCACCAGTGTGTGTACGCATATGTGTAGTTACGGAACTCATTTTACTGAAACTCTTCTGACATATGTCACACTTGTAAGGTTTTTCACCAGTGTGTGAACGCATATGTCCGTTTAAATGAGCCTTCCTACTGAAACTCTTCTGACATACGTCACACTTGTTAGGTGTTTCACCAGTGTGTGTACGCATATGTACGTTTAAATGAGCCTTTCGACTGAAACTCTTCTGATATACGTCACACTTGTAAGGTTTTTCACCAGTGTGTGTACGCATATGTACGTTTAAATGAGCCTTTTGACTGAAACTCTTCTGACATACGTCACACTTGTTAGGTGTTTCACCAGTGTGTGTACGCATATGTACGTTTAAATGAGCCTTTCGACTGAAACTCTTCTGATATACGTCACACTTGTAAGGTTTTTCACCAGTGTGTGTACGCATATGTACGTTTAAATGAGCCTTTTGACTGAAACTCTTCTGACATACGTCACACTTGTAAGGTGTTTCACCAGTGTGTGTACGCATATGTACGTTTAAATGAGTCTTTCGACTGAAACTCTTCTGACATACGTCACACTTGTAAGGTTTTTCACCAGTGTGTGTACGCATATGTACGTTTAAATGAGCCTTTCGACTGAAACTCTTCTGACATACGTCACACTTGTAAGGTTTTTCACCAGTGTGTGTACGCATAATTATGTACGTTTAAATGAGCCTTTCGACTGAAACTCTTCTGATATACGTCACACTTGTAAGGTTTTTCACCAGTGTGTGTACGAACATGATTGATTAAATTCCCCTTACAACTGAAACAACGCTGACATGTATCACACTTGTAAGGTTTTTCACCAGTGTGTGAACGCATATGTCCGTTTAAATGAGCCTTTCTTCTGAAACTCTTCTGACATACGTCACACTTGTAAGGTTTTTCACCAGTGTGTGTACGCATATGTACGTTTAAATGAGCCTTTCGACTGAAACTCTTCTGACATACGTCACACTTGTAAGGTTTTTCACCAGTGTGTGTACGCATATGTACGTTTAAATGAGCCTTTCGACTGAAACTCTTCTGATATACGTCACACTTGTAAGGTTTTTCACCAGTGTGTGTACGCATATGTTCGTTTAAATGAACCTTTTGACTGAAACTCTTCTGACATACGTCACACTTGTAAGGTGTTTCACCAGTGTGTGTACGCATATGTGTAGTTACGGAACTCATTTTACTGAAACTCTTCTGACATATGTCACACTTGTAAGGTTTTTCACCAGTGTGTGTACGCATATGTGTAGTTACGGAACTCATTTTACTGAAACTCTTCTGACATAATAATATGTCACACTCGTAAGGTTTTTCACCAGTGTGTGTACAAACATGATGGATTAAATTCCGCTTACAACTGAAACAACGCTGACATGTATCACACTTGTAAGGTTTTTCACTAGTGTGTGTACGCATATGTGTAGTTAAATGACTCTTTTGACTAAAATTACGGAGGCATATTTCACATTCGTGCGGCTTTTTGTATTCAGCGTTGTTGGAAGTACGATGTCGAGTGCTTCGGATAACTGTCGAGTCCGATACTTGGTTCGTCTTTTGATCGGCTGGTATTGAGTCTTCTGATTTTGATCTTCGTAAGTGCAGTTTTGGTTTCTTCGCAACAGTCGACCCTGCGATAATAAATACGGTAAGTACAATTTTCCAAGTAGATTGAGGACAGGAGGCGTGCACAGATATCAAATATTGGTACTGATTTCTGTGATTATGACATTAGGATATTGGGAGTTGTAAGTACGCAATTTTGAAAATCATATGAGTTACTTAATGCTCAGGGGACACACGGTCGACGTCTGTGAGGTCTTGTAATATTGATTCGAGGAAGTACAGCATTCCAAAGAGAGTTGGGCTAGGCCTAGAACGTATACCTCATTTAAATTAAACAAAGGGGTTTGAACTTTTTTGTATGGAAGCTGGCATATAAATCCACCGCCATTTTGTTTTTATCAGAAATTACGGTCCACGATGAAATTGACATGATAAAGATCAACATAATATGAGTATAATCCAGTGGCAGATCTCTCAAACAAGCCGATAAGCCGGGCTTGCCTTAAAATAATAAAAAAGCAGTAATACAATAAACACTAACAAAAAGTAATAATATTATCCAGTAAATTATGTAATAGGCAGCGGAGGAGTCCAAATAAATCCAAAGGAAGTTTCCACTATATGAATTTAATAAAGAAATTACATATAATTCTTATTATTAGGTGAATAGGTAATAACTAAGAGGTTGTCCTAACGACCGATGTATGTGACGAAAGGCCCCGCGCCCCATCTGCTGCTTAGTTTTATTGGATGCATCGAGTTGGGTTGCGCAATCCATTCACGGTAACTGAATGTATGGTGATGACGTATCTGGGAGGCACTCACAGATATAACACCTCCCCCCTTAGATGAGCAACTATTTGCCAATTTCTACGGCGAAAGTTGCGGCTTTCTTGTTCCGCTGCGATAACTCGATGGCTTCTTTATTCGATTCAATTTTAATGAGTTTTGCTCGATGACGACGAATAAAGTAGATGGTAAGAAGTGCACCTGCACTTAACAATGCAAGTACAATCGCATACAATGGTATTGTTGTGTGGTAGAGACTCGAGGAATCCGCAGTATCGATTTCGACAGACGTTTCCATCGTAATTTGTTTCTGTATCTTGTGCAATGTACCGAGATCCATTGAATTCAGGTGGTAATTTGGTTGAATCTTCCGAGAATCATTAGTCATCCGTGGGAGCGCTGAGATTTCAATTGAAATTCCGTTGACTTTGTCATCGATGTTGGCCAATGTGAATTTCGGGGTTTTCATTTTGCAAGACTTCGGAATTGTAGCCAGAAAACTTCCTTCCAGAATTTGATGTTTTTCAGGGCCGCAGTAAAGTTGAACCTTGGTGGGCTTCGGGAACGAAACTATGTAGTGCTTGCTATCTAGCTCCAGCAGGGCTTCCTTGGCCAGAGAGATAGGCGTGATTTGACACGTTTCATCTATCTCCTGGGAATGTATCAGTTTTTCTATGCAATCCTGACCGGAGCGAATTTGGTGACTTGTTTTTTGCTCGCAGATGTGCCAGTTATCTACCTTCGGGCATTCAGCCTCCATGTACACATATTCCTTTGAATTGATCGCTACATATGGATAGGAAGGCAGGATGACGTCAAAGTTTTTATTAGGAACTGGACAAAGTTTAAATAGTTCAAAGGTACTGGGAAGAGTGATAGGGAATTGAAGGACAACCACGATTTTCTTATTGACATAATATGAACCTAAACTAATTATGTCATAGTAATATCTAATGTCTAAGTCTATGACCTGATCGGTGCTATATAAATGCTGTAATTCGCTTATCATAGTTCTTAATTCCCTAACAGATAGAATAGAATGGTGCAAGGATACCGTGCGACTAAAAGCTAATATATTTTCTAGCCTACTTATTTCACCGGATAACTCTTGTACGTTATCGTTAAGTATAACGAAGAGTTGCGCAAGGTGAGCATATCTTAAAGTACGATCGCTCTCTGACGTAGTCATATTGATGACGTACGCAAGGGCTTTATCTAATTTGAGCTGATTTATTGTCAAATTATTCAGTACGTGAGTTTGTTGTAAGGACATTTCTTTAAATAATGAAATATGCTGATTAATTTTGTTGGAAATGAGTTTATCATTTCGTTTTAGAATTTTTATAGCATTTTCGAACCTTAAAGCATCATCATGATCCAAATTTCCCGAAATTGATTTAATCAAAGTGCCCAATGGGTTTATCAAGCCACGTTTGACTCTACTAGGTTGCAGCGTCTCTAATTGTAAAAGGATTTTATTTAATTTAATATGTAAGTACTTAATTTGTGCACTGAACATGAGCAGACTATTATTACTTAATTTTTCCGTAGTGTCACGTAATTGTCGTTGTAAGTCGTATATTTGTCGTTCTATCTGAATTAAGTTAATGTCCTGTAAGAACGTATGATGATGGGATATGATTTTTGTGTCTCCTAGATTATAAGGTAAAAGTCCCGGTCCGTCATCTAAGCTGGCCAGTTGGATCTCTTGAGCTCGGCCCAGGCTCATTATCGTCAGTACTAGGTACCTGTAACAATCGAGGGTCTTTATTTTTTTTTGGTCGTTTCAGTCTACTTTTAGCTACCGGTCCTCGTTTCCTTGAAGTGTAAATATGAATAGGTAAGTTAGCAATAACTTTGTCTTGCGTAAATCGAGGGGCAAGTTTTTGCCGGGTTGCAGTAGGGTTCCGTGTGTATATCTCCTGGTTTTCTGAGTACTCAATTTCAGGTTCCCTATCGCTGTTACGTTGCGTCATCGATGCCTCGCGTTCGGCAAGCGATGATTCATGGACAAGGCTATATACCGTTTCCATTCGACTACGGTGATCTTGAATGTACCGTTGTAGCAATCTTTCCGACAGATTTAAATCCGTGGGGTCCCGTGGGTCGAAATGCCCAGTGATAAGGTCAAACGGCCTACATTTAGTCAGACTATGAATGGAACTATTATATGCTAAAAGAGCGTAAGGGACTAAAGTGAAAGCACATTCATTTTTGTGTTTCAGCTTTAATATGCGTAAATGTTCAAGAAGTGTGCTATGGAAACGCTCTATCATCCCATTTTCGTTCGGGGTATGAGCAGCAGTGGTATGATGCTGTACTTTGTGTAGTCGTAAAAATTCACTAACTACCTGATTTGTGAATTCGGTTCCCTGGTCAGTTATTAATCTCATTGGGTGACCATGGTGCGTACTAAAAATTAAAAGTGATTTTATTATATTAGGGGCTGTACAGTCTGCCATACGGTAAGCCTGAGCATATTTACTAAAAGAATCAATTATAGTAAAATATTTTTCTTGTTCGATAGTTAAAACATCGACATGTGCAGTTTCAAAGGGTTTACTAGGCGGTGGAACGATTCTAAACTCTTGGCGAATCGGGTTACGGTCGTATTTTGCACAGTTACATATCCTACATTCATTAATGTACTTAGTTATGTCAGTTTTCATTTTAGGCCAGAAAAATTGATGTGATAAGGCTAGGCAGGTCTCATTTATGCCACGATGATTTGTCTTTCCCTCGTGATACTTGCGAATAGCATCCTGTTGATTTAAATATTCGGATATATTAGTAATTTGGCATTTAACCAGAATCAACTTCATAGATGAACTTTTAAAATTTCTTTGAATTACAGGAACTATTTCAAGCATTTTCTCTATTGGTTGGACTAAGATAGCTGTGCGGAATTTGGGATCTACGCGGTTTTTTATTAGGTCTACAATGTCTTTATCAAAATGGGATTTTCGTACATTCGCCACAACTTGCAGGTAAGTATCAAAAGGTTTTTTAATTACAGACTTAGATGTAGGTGAGTCACTAACTATATTAATTATAATTTGTCTACGATATTTATTTAAGGGGTCTTCACTAATGGGAATTTCGAGAATTGGGCTTTCTACGCTAGTGTGAGCGGTCTCTCCGTCTGACATGTCTTGAATTTCAGGTGCTGTGATAGTTGAAGAACTATGGTTATCTTGAACCACTGAAGAATTATTCAATAACATAGCTTCAGGTGCTGAAATTGTTGATGACGTACTATAGTGACGTCGTGGTGCTTGTGACGTATTGACTATCATTGAGATAGTCTCATCATTATGAATTTCGATACGTGACAAAGCGTCGGCGTTTGTATTACATTTACCCTTTTTATAAATTACATTAAAATCGAATTCGGACAATTTTAGTCTCCACCTAGTTAGACGCGAATTAGGCTCTTTTAAGTTCATTAGCCATTGCAACGGTTTATGGTCAGTGACTACTTTAAATTTGCGCCCAAATAAATATGGCCTAAAGTACTTTGTTGCCCAGACGATCGCAAGGAGTTCTTTTTCGATTGTTGAATAATTTGTTTCGCTATCGTTTAGTGTTCTAGATGCATAAGCTATGGGCCTATCAGCTCCTATTGGGCCTAGTAATACTGCAGCATTGGACGTATTTATAGCGTAGGTAATGAAAACGGCTGAGATGCTGGCCAGAACTGTCAGTAAACGGTCAAAAATGTTTTTTTGGTTTTTTGTTTTTCGCTACAACTTGTAGTGTGGTGTGTCCTGAAAGCGTTATTTAGCAGTAGTAGGCGTATTTATAACATTGGTATTCAAAAAGCCTGAGATGCTGGGCAGAACTGTCAGTTAATTGTAACCAAAGCTAACTTGACACGGTTTTTGATTTTTCTCGCAAAAATGTGTAGTGTGGTGTGTTTTGAAAGCGGTGTACTACAGCATTTGACGTATTTGTTGCGTAGGTAATGAAAACGGCTGAGATGCTGGGCAGAACTGTCAGTAAACGGTCAAAAATGTTTTTTTGGTTTTTTGTTTTTCGCTACAACTTGTAGTGTGGTGTGTCCTGAAAGCGTTTTACAACAGAAGTAGGCGTATTTATTGCATTGGTAATGAAAAACGCTGAGATGCTGGGCAGAACTGTCAGTTAATTGTAACCAAAGCTAACTTGACACGGTTTTCGGTTATTCTCGCGTCGCGTCGCGACTTTGGCGGCAAATTGGCGGAACACTGCTTAAAATTAATCAGGGTATATAGAACTATGCTTAATACAACTCCTCGGTGTTAAAACACTGAAAATACTGTGAGATGCTATGACGTCATGTAGGAAGTTAGCATCTCATTTTCAAAATTGCTATTTTGACGGTTATGGAACAGAACTATTGTTACAATCAATCAGGAGGTATAGAACTATGTTTAAAACAACTCCTTGATCCTGAAAAACCTTTAATATGATGAGATGCTGCGATGTCATATGTGAAGTTGGCATCTCATTTTTAAAATTGGATTTTTCAGGGCAAATGAATTGAACAATCGTTATAAACTATCAGGAACTATGGAACTATGCTGGATGCAAGCAGAACTCAAGTTATTTGTTGAGATGCTAATACTTGAGATGCTAAGTTCACAGTGACGTCCAACCCTCTCCTCTGGTAGAGTGCCTTCGCCAAGACTTAGAATGACGTTGGAGAATTCTTTAGCACGTGCATTGCCGCCGAGCCGAGCTCTCATCTAAATGGTTAAGCGTAGCGTACGAATTTGTGACCGCAACGAAGATCGTTTCAACGAAGCATTCATCTCGTTAGCTCTCGATCCCCGCGTCACCACGGGAAATCGGAAATCGCCACTGAACAGAACTGTGACACCACCCATCAAATGTTCGTTCCTGCGGATGTCCTGCAGGGTTCTGTCCACGGCCTCAACTGCCTTCCTATTGGCCATCGTACACTCATCTCATATCCAAGAGCAATCCTTGAGCACGTGTCCCTTGTCACT
The DNA here is from genome assembly GCA_949316265.1 of Diarsia mendica. Classification (NCBI taxonomy): domain Eukaryota; kingdom Metazoa; phylum Arthropoda; class Insecta; order Lepidoptera; family Noctuidae; genus Diarsia; species Diarsia mendica. The sequence continues at coordinate 355,495 of OX438917.1, forward strand.
GTTACGTGACATACCACAAACATGCGTTTCGGCTCTCTCTAAGTCGATGAAAGTTTCAAACATGGCATGTGCTGTCTTGCCACCCGGAAGCAGTGTGGCAGCGATTCCCGACGACGCTACAGCAATGGCAATTTTGCCTTGCCTCCTGACCTCTGCAAGTATGCCAGTGGTAACTAATGTTTTTCCTGTCCACCAGGATCATCCAAGAAAAACATTTTACAAAGGTGTCATAAATTAGTTTTTGCTCTGAAGAGAACAAAGCGACATGGTAATTTAGTTTGGTAGTCATTTCGCCCGGATCGTAAATTGCCTCAGCGTTATACTCCCGATTTCCAAGGTCTTGATGCGGTGATGATTGAGGAGTTGGTAACCCAATTCGACCAGTGGATTGCCGCCGATAGCAATGACCACGTCTTGAAGTGAACTGTGAGACAGGTGTTCAGCACGCGTTCATCAGTTACTTCGACTTCGTCTCCAGTAGCACGCCCCAAAACTCGAAAAAAAACTTCCGACAGATGATGGCGATACTTCTCCCACAAAGCTACCGGGTTTGCAGTTCTTTTTGAGTTCTGTTTGTTATTATTACATAAAGACAAACTCGATGAATTTCATAAGACATAGATGAAGCAGCTTAAAACTTATTTAAACACATTAAATTAACTCTAGGATTACACTGTGTTTCACAATCATTTCAATCCCATAAGAAAATCGTTTACCACATTTGATTCCAAATGTAGGTCCGATAAATAGTTGGCCACTAATTAACCTCATTACTCTGTTTATCTGGCAACAGAAACAGTGTTTTTGTTTAACTTTTTACTTTGGGAAATTACTTTTTATATCTTTCTTAGAATTTAGTTTGTTGCTACACCATAACAGCAGCTCAGGTCAATATTTTCGTTTTTTGTTGTTTTTTCCTACTCCTCCGCTATTCGTATTTCGTTGCGGGATCCAAGACAGTTACAAAAACAATTAGTCAGTACGGACATTATCCGTTCTACCTGTCCATTGGCACGACAAATACCACTGGCGATTTCATGGAACTCGATTGACCACTCTCTACAGAGGCTTTGGAAGTCTTGCCCTGTGAACGAAGTGCCTTGATTGGAAATGATTCACTTGGGTAATCCGATTATGTGAACGAAATTTCGAAGAGCTTCACAGTCGTATCGAGAAGTCAAGTCTTTAACAGCAGTTAAAAGCAGACAATACCTGCTCTAGACTATGGAACGCCTCCTCCAAAATTTAAGAAAAAAAAAATACGTGAACATTATTATTATAGCGCTTGTCCATTTAGACAAGCGCTATTTTGCCTTTTAGCCCTTTTAGCGCTTTATTGATGGCCCGTTGGTAAACAGAAGGCACGTTACAGAGTCCAAAGAGCATTTTCAAATATTCCCATACACCATCCGAGTAATAAACGCGGTCTTTTCGATGTCGTTCTGAGATGCCATCAAAACCTGGTGAAGCCATGAGGCCATGTCTAAACTAGAAAAATAAGACACCTGACTGAGGACATCAATCTGTTCTGATATCAACGGAAAAGGATAACTATCACGCACAGTGATAGTGTCGATCATCACACATAGTGTCGATCACGTACTTAAATGTCCACAAAATTCGTTATAGTCTTTTTAGTAATTCAGTGCATACCTGAATATCCGTGATGCCGTAGATCACCACCTCGATTTTTTTTTCTGACTCACCCCCAGCCTGTAACCAGGGAATGTAAATAATGCTATAATTTAAAACGGCATAACAAAAGTATGATTCGAAACATAAAATGATTAACTACGATGTAAAATTTCTGACCTGTGATGAAAGCTTGCACTTAAAAAACAGTGACTTTAAAAGTTTCAAGTAAGTTACAAAGTTGTCGAAAACAAGTTTAAAATTAGAAACTTTCATTTGTGAAACTATAAGCTTGTTAGTAGGTCCCAGAGGTCACAACAACCCTTTACGCCAGTTTAAACACCCCGAAATCACTGCACCGTGAGTTATAGGGTCAGCCCTACGCCTCGAGTGACAAGACGAAGCTTAAGACAAATTTTACGAAGAAACTTGTACCACTTTGCTTTCATAACATCTCCGTAATTTATTAATATATTTGAACCAATTAAAAGTTTCAAAGATAAGCAAATGCAACCCTCTTCAGTACTGAAGAAGTCACCTTCATCCTTACAGGTATGAAACAAAGAAAAGAGTAGATGAGACAATTTATGATTCTGGTAAAAGAAGTTATTGCGAGCGGCGCGGTGGGCTATGGCGCGCTGCCCACCCACGGCAGGTGCGTCAGCTGGAGTCCAAGCTCCGAGACAGGAGCATCATAACCTGTGAATGGACCAAAGACTCCCTGATCACCATAGTATTCTCCTCAGGAGTGATAGCCTACCTCACTGTTAAACAAAACACTTTGGATGTCACTCAGATTCTTTTTGATAGGTATTTTGTGGGGAAACTGTCTGGTCAGACTATTACAAATGGTAAGTTCTAGAATCAATGGTTAAAACTTAATCTTTGTTTAGCTTTCAGCCACCATAATTTGCATGTCAAGCACATACAATTTGACTCACTAGGTGCTGCACTCAAAGACGTTAATGATTACTTATACCATCACTTAGTAAACACACACACTTTGATCCTGCAGTGAAGGTTTTGTATGTCAAATCTTTACTACTTAAATGATTACTTATTGTAATCATTAAATATCTTTGAGTATGCAGTTAACTTCAGAACACCAACAAGTCTATAATATATTGATGCCAAATCATTTACCTTTAAAGCATTAAAACTAAACTCATAATTATTTATGTTACAGTTGCACTGAAGTGTGAGAATAATATGTATGCTCCTTTAGTTTAGTAAGTAAGTACGCTACTTTATAACCGTATGTATGCTGAGTTTGCACTATACCTTATATGCATTATTTTAGAGCATTACCAACGCATTCATTAAATAGTACTTAACCGATGTGGTTGTTTCCTTAATAACACCCATTAGGAACCCCAACATTACATGGCGACCCTGCCACGGGGCTCTGCCAAGGGGATTGTTAGTTTTAGTATAGTTAACATATTACGCAAATAGTGTAAATAATGTGTCGGTCAACTGTGGAGAAAGAAGAGGTTTTCCTCAGCCAAAACGCGGCTGGAGGCAACAATGACGCCACGTTGAAAGAAATCGGAGGCCACGTGGAGCGGCTTAGCATTGTGACCTATATTGTTTTGGCCATTATTGGACTCGTTGCTGTTTATGCGGGCCTGCGGATGTACAGGAGCTGCCACCGTGCATGGATCCAGCAGGAGATGGGGATGACTACCATGCAGAGAATAAGATCATCCATCAGAGGGCGCACAGAAGGTAACGAGAACCAGTAATTAGAAGTGAAATGACAATGAAAAATAAAAGTGATGTGGATTAATAATTTTACGTAAAAAATAAAATTAATATCAGTGAGTGAGCTAGTTACGCGGTATCATATTTCATAACGCTATAATTCTAAAAGTGCTAAAACCGGGTGCGGACATTCAGCAATAAGACACCGAACGGAAACAAAATGCAACGTCGGACTTTTTTTTACCGCTTCTTCGCATTTATGTAAAATGTGTTACATTTATGCAATTCTATTATTAGATTAAGAATATCATGATTGATATTTTGGAACAAAATTATGCCTTGTTAGTAGAAATACGCAATTATTTAGTAAAAAAGGGACAAACTAGATATAAGGGTAATGTTATTTCAACTAAGTTAGATCTAGCAAAAAACACATACGAAAGTTGTTGTAAAATATATTTACTTATTGACAAAAGTAAAGATATTCATTTGAAATCGGCAATAGATCTTTATCAAAAAATAAAACAAAAGTACGAAGAAATAGAGAAATTGTGTACTTTCCCCGTTACAGTAGATTTAGATTCAGGCAAAATGGATTTTGACATAAAGGTGGCGTGTAGTTTGATTCCAGTGATGGACGGTGTAGAGGCCACCACTAAGCGCTTAATAGACTCAGTGGAGATGTATGCTGACATGCTGGACAGCCCAGGTAAAGTATTATTAATTACTTTTGTATTGAAAAGTCGGTTGAATGAAAATGCAAAATTACGAATTGCAAGCTCATACAAAACTATCCAAGAATTAATTGATGATTTAAGGAAATTTCTTTTACCCAAAAAATCATTTATGGCTATACAGACGAAGCTTAAAAACATTCAACAAGGCTCGAGATCCATTGAGGATTATGGTACAGAGGTAGAAAAGTTATTTACAGAGCTGACAATTACCCAGGCAGATGGAAAAGAAGAAATATTTTCGATTTTAAAGCCAATCAATGAAAGCTTTGCCATAAAACGGTTTTCAGATGGCCTGCGTAGCGCAAAAATGAGCACCATCATCTCAGCACGCGGCTTCAGCAGCTTGAAAGATGCCATACAAGCAGCGAAAGACGAGGAGTGCACGTCTTTTCAACCACCAGGTAACATTCTGTATGCTTCTAAAAATGGACGAATGGCACACAATATTAGGCGTTCTCAAGGTCAAAGAGGTATTTACCGTAGTCAATATGGTAACAATTACCATCGTGGTCATCAATTTAATAACCACTATCAAGGACACAGTTCTAGAGGAAATTCTAGAGAAAATTATCGGCCTTCATACAATAATCAGCGAGGAAATAGAGGGTCTAGATATGTTAGGAACCGTGGACGAGGTCAAAACACATTTCCAGTAGAGAAAGTAGATGAAACTCGTCAATGCGATAAAAACGACAATGCAGGTACAACGAATCAGTTTTTTCGTTCCTAAGCATTTTATATTATCATTACAAGGAGATGCGAAATATGTTACTTTTTATATTAAAAACATTAAATACTATTGGCTTATTGATACGGGTGCAACATTGTCAATTATTAAAAATGAAGTATTACCAAAAGATATAGTTGTTAATAGAGATAATACTATAATAAATGGAATAGGTGGTCAGCGACGCTCTCAAGGTTCTGTAAATTTAATATTAAAATACGACAATGCCACGTTTCAGCACAATTTTCTTGTTTTTAATTCGCTACCACTAAAAGCTGACGGAATCATAGGGTTAGACTTTTTAGAAAAATTTAGTGCGCATATTGATTTAGGTTCAAATAATGTAACACTTATAAACAGAAATAAACAACATTATCTACATTTTGTTGATGAACATGAAAGGATGAAAAATTCTATGATTATTCCGGCACGCTCAGAATCAATTCATTTTATTATTGTGAATGAGAATGTAAATGGAGAAGTTGTAGTATGTAGTAAAGAGTTAGCGAACGATGTGTTTATAGCAAACGCAATAACCACAGTTAGTAATAATAGAATTCCAGTTAAAATACTTAATGTCAGTGACAAGGATGTAAACTTGCCATATTTCACACCAGATTTGAAAAGTTTGGACGATTATAATATTTGTCAATTTAATAAGACCAATACTGACGTTACCAGGGTTAAAACTTTGCTATCTGAATTAAATTTAAATTATTTAGATGGAGAAGAGAAACAATCAATTGAAGCAATTTGTGCAAAATATTCTGATGTTTTTCATTTAGAGGGAGATAAGTTAAACACAACTAATATTTATAAGCAATCTATAGTTTTAAAACCAAACTCTACTCCAGTTTACGTCAAACCGTATAGGTTACCACAGGCACTAAAACCAGAAATAACTAAGCAAGTTGATAATATGTTAGAAAATGACATAATCGAAGAGTCAAATAGTGAATGGTCCAGTCCAATTTTATTAGTACCTAAGAAAAGTAGCAAAGATAATGACAAAAAATGGCGTTTAGTTGTAGATTACAGAAAATTGAACGAGGTTATTTGTGACGACAAATTTCCTCTACCAAACATTAATGAAATTTTAGATACGCTTACTGGAGCCATTTATTTTACTCATCTTGACCTTCACCAAGGTTACTATCAGGTAAGTTTAGAGCCGAGTAGTCGTAAATTAACAGCTTTCACTACAAATACTGGTCAATATTGCATGAAACGTTTACCAATGGGTCTAAAGATCAGCCCTAATGCCTTTAGTCGTATGATGTCTGTAGCGATGTCTGGTTTAACTCACGATAAATGTCTAGTATATCAGAACGATCTCATTGTATTTGGAAGAAATCTGTCTTCCCATAACAAAAATCTAATAACTGTCATGGAGAGATTGAGAAAAGTTAATTTAAAACTCAACCCTCAGAAATGTGAATTTTTAAAGAAAGAAATTCTTTATCTAGGACATTTAGTCACAGACAAAGGCGTTTTACCAGATCCAGAAAAAACAAAAGTATTACGAAAATATCCTACTCCCAAAAATGCAGATGAAGTAAAACGGTTTGTAGCATTCTGCAACTATTATCGTAAATTCATAAGAAATTTTTCGGATATTGCAATACCTTTGAATAAGTTAAGTAGGAAAAATGAACCATTTATTTGGTCTGATGAATGTCAACAGGCTTTTGAATTTTTAAGAAATGCTTTAATATCGTCACCGATTTTACAGTATCCCGATTTTTCCGAAAATCATGAATTTATTTTACAAACAGACGCTTCGGGTACTGCTATTGGTTCTGTGTTATGTAATAAAGATCTTAGACCAGTTGCATATGCCAGCAGACCCTTGAATAAAGCAGAAAGAAACTATCCAACTATTCAAAAAGAACTATTGGCAATAGTGTGGTCCGTTAAGTATTTCAGACCATACTTGTATGGAAACAAATTCACCATAATGACAGATCACAAACCATTAATATATCTTTTTGGTATGAAAGATCCGTCAAGTAGATTACTTAAATTTCGATTAACTTTAGAAGAATATAACTTTAAAATAGTCTATGTGCAAGGAAGAGACAATGTTGTGGCAGATGCTTTGTCGAGAGTTTGTATAACGTCTGATGAACTTAAAGGTATGAATGAACAAGTAATGGCTGTTATGACCAGAGCGCAAAAGAAAAAGCTGAATGACCTAAGTAAGAGTAAGAATGACGATGAAAAGAAGGATCTGAATACATCCAGTAACAATTGGACTGATCAACCAAGAGTTGTGGATATATTAAGAAAACCGTGTGATTCGGTAGAATTGTGTTTGATGGAAGGCAACAAATTAAAACGATTTAGAGATAATGATATGATAACTGAAGAATTTGAATGTTTTGCATTTATAGAGGGTAAAAAGACATTATACACTAATCTTGATTTCAAGGCGCATTTCTCGCGAGCCGAATTTGTGCAGAAATTGAGCTATTTTTGTGAAAAGATACGTATCAATGAAGTGAGTATAATTAAAAATAATGATAATATAGAATTTATCAAAAGTGTTTGTGATGAGATAACAACACTTACTAATTGGTCCGGACCGCGAATATGCATATTACGAGGCGTAAAAAGAATAGACGACGACAACGAAAAGACACTTATTATGAATGACTTTCATTTACTGCCATCCAGCGGTCATGCTGGAGTGCGCAGAATGATAAATACTATAAAAAGTCGATACTATTGGCCAAGTATCGAAAAGGATGTCCAGGAATTTGTTAAAAAATGTACTAATTGTCAGAAACACAAATATTTTCGTAACATAAAAGAACCGATGGAAATTACCACAACAGCTTCCTCGGCTTTTGAAAAGATATACTTAGATGTAGTGGGTCCTTTAGATAGAGACGAAAATGGTTATTGTTATATATTGACTATGCAATGCGAGTTAACAAAATTTGTACAAGCTATTCCTTTGCAAAACAAAGAAACAGTGTCCATTGCAGATGCATTTGTTAGACAGTTCATATTAAGATTTGGTATTCCGGCGACAATAGCTACGGATCGTGGAACAGAATTTATTTCAGCAACCATGGAACAGGTTTGTAAAATACTTAATATTGAAAAATTATCTTCTACAGCCTATCACCATCAGTCGATTGGAGCTCTTGAAAATGCTCACAAAACTTTGGGTGCATTTTTAAGGATACAGTGTGACAATCATACGGATACATGGAGTTATTGGTTACCATTTTGGTGTTTCAGTTTTAACAACACAATCCATTCAGAAACAAATTACACGCCATATGAACTTGTTTTTGGAAAACTTTGTCGTACGTATTCTTCTAATAGTAATCTAAACTTTAAAAGTCGTGTAGATGGATCTTTCATTCCAAATAGATAGATGAGAGGTTTATGATCCGTTAGAATAGTAAATTTTCTTCCATATAAGTAAGGTCTAAAATATTTTATACTCCACACTACTGCCAAAAGTTCTTTTTGTATCGTAGGATAATTTAACTCTGCTTTATTTAGTGGTCTACTGGCGTAAGCTACTGGTCTTAGATCGCTGTTACATAAGACCGATCCTATTGCCATATTAGATGCGTCCGTTTGTAGTATGAATTCATTTTCTTTTGAAAAATCGGGGTATTGCAAAATTGGTGGATTAATTAACTTTTCTTTGAGAATGTCAAAACTATTTTGACACTCACTTGTCCATACAAAAGTTTCGTTCTTTCTACATAATTTATTAAGTGGTACTGTAATTTCTGAAAACGATCGAATGAATTTTCTATAATAGTTGCAAAATGCAACGAATCGCCTAACCTCTTCGGCATTGTTTGGTACTGGGTAATTTTTAACTACAGTAATTTTTTGTGGATCTGGTAATACACCATTAGCTGAAACTTCGTGACCCAAATAGAGTAGTTGAGTTTTCATAAATTCACACTTTCCTGGGTTTAGCTTAAGGTTCATTTTTCTTAAACGATCGAAAACATCCATAAGATTCTTATTATGTATATCTACTGTCCTACCGAATACAATAAGATCGTCACAGTAAACGAAACATTTCTCAAATGTTAGTCCCGACAAGGCAATTGACATGGCTCTAGAAAACGCATTTGGTGATATTTTGAGACCCATAGGAAGGCGCTTCATACGATATTGACCTTCACTAGTCGAAAAACTGGTGATATCCCTACTCTCTGGTTTTAAATTAACTTGATAAAATCCTTGCTGAAGATCTAAATGACTAAAACAAATACTTCCTGAAAGAGAGTCTAATATTTCGCTAATATTTGGTAGTGGAAATTTATCATCTTGTATACAATCATTAAGTTTTCGGTAATCCACTACTAAACGCCATTTCTTTTCTCCATCTGATTGTTTGGGTACTAAAAGAATAGGACTGTTCCACTCACTGCTGGAGGGCTCTATTATGTTGTCCTGTAACATTTTTTTAACTTGCTTATTAATTTCCGATTTTGATGATTGAGGCAAACGATAAGGCTTAGTATACACGGGCATCGTATTTGCTTTTATTGTTATTGACTGTTCTACTACATTTGCTGTACCTAGTTTGTCTCCTTGTAGGAAAAATATGTCTGAATATTTAGCACAAATTATTTCTAATTCTTTTCTATCGCTTGAATTTAAATGTGATAAATTAAGTTGCGATATTAATTTTTTTACTCGTTCCAGTCCCGTTTCAGATTTATTAAATAAACAAATATTATAGTTATCTAAATACTCTAAATCATCGTTACGTATTAATTTTGATTTCGGTATTTTGATTAAGTTTTCACTTGTGTTTAAAATTTTTACTGGAACTTTACCTCGTTTTGGCTGAAAAATACAACCTGCTATGAATAAGTTGTCATTTATTTGCTTAGGCTGTAAAACGCATTCTTTGTAAACATTTTTGTTTATGTCGATATAGTGGATAGACTCACTTCGACCTGGAATAAGCAAATAATTTTCCGAGTTCGTATGAATAGGTTGACAGTTTTGTATTTCAATGTGATAATGCAGCGCTTTATCCTTTAATTGTAAGCTGAGTACGTTTGTCGGTAAATCAATGTTAGCGTTATAAGTTCTCAGAAAGTCTAGACCGAGTATTCCATCCGATTCACATGGAATATTATCGAATAAATAAAACTTGTAACGAAATTGTACACCGGTTTCTAATTTCAGAGATATGTATGCGAAGTTATATGTCTGTACTTTCCCACCGATACCTTTTATGCTTGTTTGATCGCTATATAATTTTGTTTCGCGTGTTACCGACTGTTTGTTGATTAATGAAATAGATGCACCCGTATCGATTAAAAATTTTAGTTTTTGATTGCCAGCGTATAAATAGATAAAATCGAGACTTTTACATACTAAACTGTAATTAGTTGCTCCGAAAAACTGAGCAAAATTTTCCTCCTTATCCTTTTCCTCTTTTGGCACTGTGACAACATTTACGTTGTCTTGCCTGGCACCTCTGTAATGACCCCTGTTACTTCTATAGTAACTTTTATTGGGCGGCCTAGAGTATCTACGCTGTTGGTAATGTCTGCCACGGTAAAAACCTCGCTGTGCGGGCCCCTGGCCCCTGTAATGCTGGGCTGCGTTGTTACCTCGGTAGTGAGAAGGATTTCCATGGTATTGAGTAGTATGCCCACGATGGTAGTTTCCGCGACTCCGACTGTACCTTGAGTTTCTACCTCGTGTGTAAGATAACACGGCATCCTGACCTGAGGTTCCGGGAAGTGACTGCTCCTCATCCTCAGCTGCTCGTACTGCATCCTTCAATTGACTGTAATTTCTTGCTGCTAAAATAGTACTAAGTCGACGGTTTCTCAGACCATCTGCAAATCTTTTAACTACTAACCTTTCGTTTATTGGACTTAGTATCTCAGCGGCTGCCTGGTTTCCGTCTGCTTGCGCTATGGTAAGGGAGGTAAACAAATCTCCTAGTTTCTCTCCGTATTCGCCTATAGTCAAGTTGTTTTGACTTATATTATTAATCTGTGTCATTATTGAGTTGGGGCATTTTTTTGTCAGAAGATAAGTTTGAATATCTTTTACTAAATCCGAAACAGTTACGTAACTTTCTTTCAGTTTTAATCTCGCTATTTTTGACAGACGAGTCTTTAACACAAATGAAACTAGCAATTTCTTACAACCTTCTTCTTTCAAGCAACTTTCATACATTTCTATACCTTCGATTATTCTCTCTACTATTTCTTCCTTTCCGTCCATAACTGGAATCAAAGTAATAGCCGTTTTTAAACTAAAACTCTCCATTTTGTATGTTGTCTTATTTTCCTCGAAATCTAAAAATTCGTCGGACGAACTTTCTGAAATATCTGTTACCTCTTTATAACCCAAGATTTTTGTATATATAGATATTGGCAGTTCTAAATTTAATTCCCTTTTACTTACTTATACGTCAGTATTCAATTAATAATGTAAACTCATTATACAAATTATCAGCCTCCCGAAACTTTTTCTGTCCTACTTTTTCGGCTCGCCGTTTAGGGCCTAATTTTCTAATAAACACTTAAACTAACACATAAATCTAATAAACATTCATATATTTCACTAAGTCTTTCCATGAATAATTATAAAGTCTATTTTTACACTTCATGAGTACTACACTCATACCTTTCATCGAGTTGGTCCGTCTCGATGTGCTGCTAGGCTTTTCCTCTGGAAGGGCTGCTTGGCTTGTCCTCTGAAGTGACTGCTTGGCTCATCCTCTGGAATGGCAGCTTGGGCCGGGCTATACCCTGGACACCACTGGTAACTGAGCCGGGAATACCCTGGACTCCACCAACAAAATAAATTTTATTTCTTCAATCTTCTCTTCTTTTTTTTTTTTTCTAGAACTTTTCTTCTCTCTTCTGTAATTTTTATTTTCTTTCTTCAATAAGTGTTCTTCGTTCTTCTATAATTTTATCTTCTTTCTTCTTTAATTTTATCTTCTTTCTTCTATAATTTTATCTTCTTTCTTCACTTCTTCACTGTTTTTTGTTTTTTTTTTCGTTTGCGACACATTTTGATGTAGGTACGTTTTTAATTGTCCATGTAGATATTTAGATAACGCCGAAACGTGGTTGAAATCCTGGCATCTTCTGTTGCCAAGATCCTGGCAAGGTCGCCATGTAGGATTGGGCTGAGGGTTAGGCCAGTTAGGCGGAGCTTATAAGGAAACGTCCGTATGTCGTGGGATCCATTTATTGACCCTTATACATAATACTTACTTGCTATTCTACGTAAACTACTTGCAAGCTATTACTGCAAGCTTGCACATCATATTACATACCACAACGGCTTTACGTCCTTTTTGAGGCGCGGAGGAAACTCGGTATGTAATACTAAGTGGTAAGCTCATAATATTAAGGTGAATCCTTCAAGGTAGCCCGCGAAATTGTTTTTTTTTACGTTTTTTCAAATTGCGTGTCATAGTCAGATTTAATGTTGTTTTTTTTTATTTATCTTTTTTAAAAAAACGTTGCCCCACACTAGAAATTTCTCCTGTATCGTGGGTGCGTTTACAAACATTGAAACTCACATACACAAACACGCCCAGACCCGAAACAACTATCTGTAGGCCATACAAATACTTGTTCCGTGCGGGGATCGAACCCGCGACACGTAGCGCAGCAGTCCAATCGCTTAGCCACTGCGCCAACCGTGTCGTCATTAAAATTAAAATATGATTCGCGCAGGATCTTCCACCATAACCTAAATAAAAAAATTTAGTTCAAAAATCTAAAACCCGACTACTAACAAAATCGCGGTCTTAAAAGTAGAAAACAAGAAAATAATTCTTGTCTGTTAGTCTTCGTAGTCGCATGCCACTGATACCTGATGCTCCTTCATGGCGTTCTCATTGATACAAGGTGGCATGCGACTACGAAGAATATCAGACAAGAAATATTTTCTTGTTTTCTACTTTTAAGACCGCGATTTTGTTAGTAGTCGGGTTTTAGATTTTTGAACTAAATTTTTTTATTTGAATTTTATTTTTGTGTGTACTTAAACTATAATATAATACATATTTGTAATGTGCTCGTCAAGACCTTTCATTTGATACCAAACTTGCTATGGTTATCTCAATTTAATATTTTTTAGGTAAGTTTTTGACATTTAAATTCCGTCATAAAAAGAATTTATAAAATTTATATAGCCTATGTCACCCGGGCTATTTTTACGAATCTATTGACACCTAAATTATTAAAATCCGTTCAGTAGATTAGGCGCTACGGTGGAACATACATACATACATACATAGACTGCCAAAATCATTACCCTTCCTTTTGGCTTCGCCGTAGTCGGGTAAAAATGATCTGAGTGACTGTAATTATCTTGCCCTAAGCTCCACCTGCCACATGTTCCTTTATGAGGATCATTAATAATTCATATAAATCCACCACATATCATTAAAACTTGGATTATAAAGGTTAAGCCTGTAGAAGCCTTAAGGAACTAGGCTGAGACAATAATGTCATATCTTTATGATACGCAGAAAGTTTTTGTGATAACGGAATTATCAACTTTGAGAGTTAAAAGCGGTTTACGTTTACGATTTCGTTTGTGAAGTTCTTTGACAATCGGGTCGGCTGTAATAGCTTTCTTCAGTTTTCAGGATTTATCTTAAAGGATGGATGTTATTTTACTATTCATATGACATTTGTTTGTTATGATCATTGAAAACGTAGAATTTTCATATAGAATAGAAGAATAGAATATGTATTTATTCGCTAATGGACAGCAGCAACACAAAAGAGCAGCACATACATAAACAAATAACAACAAACAGCTTAACAATTAATTATACAGCTCAACTGCGCTGAGCATGCCCATAACGAAAGGGTAACCAACTCAGCATATGCTGGGTGTAAAACACTCAGCGCTGGTTTTCAGTAGGCCCCCCGCAGTGACACACGGTTATGGGTAGTAGGTAGTAAATAAATAATTTTATTCTATTAAATGGGCATTTCTAAGTGTGTAATAAATAAATAATATAAAATAAATATTTATATCATAATGTCAGCCCTGTAATATGTTACTGAGGCGTAAGTACATTGTACACTCATATTTCTTGTTTAAGTCCCACGTAATAGGGGTGAGTTCCGGCTACCATTTGTAGATCTTTGGCAGTAAGAAAAAAAAAAGTTGTTTGGCTGTTTTTTTTTTTTAAATATCATAATATATAAAATATTATCTTATTCTGGTCTGATCATTATCTGACAAATTAAGGCTTCCTCGTCTCATGTCAATTATTCATATTGTGAAAATTTATATAATTTGAATTATCTTTAGCCAAATGTTCCTTCCCTCTAATATTTGGCGTATGGTTTCTCTGTTCCCGAATTAAGTGCTCAATCTCATCGCAAGGTCTAAGGTAAGAGAGAATATGGGATTATGTCCAGTGAGTGGAAAGAGCCATTCATCTGTATCGATAACGATTTAATTACTATAGAGGGTGTAAACGGAATCTTTACGAAACCACCGACCCAGTATTCTGTAGATACATTAAACTAAGTTACACTAATATTATTATTGGGAAAAGATTTTCCGTTTTGGGTAAAAAATCACATTTTACGGCAGGAACTAATGAAATGCACTCACAACATTGTTCTGATGAATGCTATGAATTGTACGAGGGGGTATTATAAACTTTGTTATAATTTTTAAAAATTGCATTTAAAAAAGCTTTTGATTTCAATTTTCAATCAAGCAGCTACAAATTCAAAGGTGGTACGGGTTATGGTGTGGACTCTGTTATTATCCCTATTATAGGCATAATAACAGAGTCCACACCACAACCCGTACCACCACATACCAACTATAAAAACACCACACCAACCACGATACCATACCATAGTCCTGTTTCTGTACAATCGCCAACACCAAGACCGAACCCTTACTCCACGACCACACAACATAATTCCCCAACAAAAAGCAAATAAAGCTAATCGTCGGGAAACTTGTCGGGAGCAAAGAAAACATTACAACGACAGTTTCATAACTACCGTCCACCGCAGCCATTTTGTGCGCCATAAATTAACAATAGTTAACCCACTCTTTACGGAACAAATTAGCCAGTCTCGATAGTTCAGACTGCACTATATTGTGAAACTTGTGGCTTAACGGTGAGAGGCGGAGCGGGTTGCTTTTTTTTTTTTAAATTACCAGTGAAGGAAGATACGGCTTTTATTAATCTGGAACATCATCAAATGGCTACTCTCGCTCTGGGCTGAACAGAAACGAGTGTCTCTCTCTTTACTGACTAATAAGTACCCCTCCGTGTTCCTCCTAATGTCTTTTGCGTTCCAGAGCCGCGGTGGTTCGTTCCAACAAATATTTCGCAACCCTGGCAGGAGACCAGGAGTGGCCCGAGTGGACCTCATCTACTATGCTGACATCTCTTTAAGGCACGTGTGGAACACAATGCGCCGTCGACCCGGGCCTGGTCCTGATCGGACGGCGAGCCGCCCAAAGTTCGCCGTCCGCCACCCCGAAAGATGATATGGCTAGAAAGGAGATAACTGCTGAGATGAAAAGTTATAGAGAAGTAAGAGAGAAGAAGACATGGTGCGGCGATCCCTAATAAATTGGGTTAAGAGCATAGGAGAAGCATGTTGATGATACCATGTCAAATGTGCTTACACATACAAGTATGTAGACCTATTACCAAACTATCGAAGATTACAGGCATGGCATGTAGCTAAAAAGCAGACAAGAAAACCACTATAAAAAGAAAACAAATTCACCTTAACATAGACGTCCCCCAAAGAACCACCTGTCCAATTAAATATAAAGATAAAAAAAACCCCTGAAAATCACGAAACTACATTTCTTTTATCTTTTCAAATCGCTGAAGCACTCGGTCTCGCCTCGCTTATCAAACAGAGACCGCTTTATTTCTCGTCCAACGCAAACTTTCACGAGAATTTCATGATTTATTCGTTTGACTTGTTCTTTTATTGAAAAAAGGACTTCAGACGTTTTTCCGCGTCTCCCCTTTGAATATTTTGATGTAATAAAAATGATATAGTATTTTTTATAGAGGGTTGGTATTGATTATTTCGTTTCGATTTTGGTCCAGCAATATAATGTTTTAGCTGAAAAATATCCATGCTATGAAGTACATGGTATGTCTACACAATAATTCGTATCAAACCAATTTAGTTAACTGTCGCTGTCAGAAGAAGAACAAGACAAACTGGCCGCCAAACCCACCAGGGTTTGAAACTGGAGGGCTGCGGGACTTTTCCAACAACCAAAAATCCATGAAGACATTTACGTACGAAACCGTAGGTAAACATTTTAAAATTAACCTCCAAATCATTGTCCAAACCGCCGAGCATAAATCTGTTAATTCATGATTTCTTGTCGCTGGGGTCTCGCCACAGCATGATATATGAGGGTCCAGACCCTTTATTATCATTAATTATTCTCCATACATCTGTCCCTTAGTTATCAGGACAAGAAACCAACCCCCCAGGGTATCTAAAAAAGGAATTAATATCATCGTACAAATTGGTCATTAGGATTAATCTGAACTTATTTGATGAAATATGGAGTCGGGTGCAAAGGTCGAGGGAATTCAACCTTATAGTTTTGTGAATAGGGTTTATGATCGATAGTTTGACAGTGCGGTCATATTGATGTTTAGGTCAAAAGTTAGGTGAAGGTTGTCCGCCATTTCAAAGTCCTAAGCTCATAAGATTAATTTATAGCCTAATACTATGTACAGCATAAGAGCTCGTACATCTATACTTCTATACTATATAATATAATATTATAAAGAGGTAAAGTTTGTGTATTTGTTAAATTGTAAGGAGTAATCTCGGGATCTACTGAACCGATTTAAAAAATTCTTTCACCAATAGAAAGCCACATTATTGCTGAGTGTCATCATAGGCTACTTTTTGTCCCTGTATTCCCACGGGAACGGGATCTACGCGGGTGAAAATTAGATTTTAGTAGATAGGTACTCAAATATAGGTTCACACGAAAATACCAGGAAATTGCAATTTGCGAGAAATGTTCGAAGCGTGATAATAAACTTGTAATTACTGCGGTATTTCCTTTGAGTTCATTACCGTGACCACGTACTGCGAATTTTATCATTTGAGATACAAATTAAAGTGAACGCAACTGTACCGTGTTTATTTCGTAAAATATATTTCTGAGTATGAATTTTAATGTGAATAGTACTCATACGAGGTGTAGAAGGACTTTTCATGAAGCCGTCAACAAAGCATTATGTAGGTACATCAAACTAATAACTCTACGCAAAAAAATTACTGCTAAGAAACGACTGACTTTTTTTTGAGGTGTAAAATCACGTTTTACGTTTCTCAATGTAACGCGTTCAAAACATGTGGCTTATGTCTGGTAGGTTTCTGCCGCAACAATGATAATGTTTTTAGGTACCTTATTTAGGGGGTAACTCTAATTTTGCGATGCAAGATTTCTAATCTAATTCTAATCTTGCTATAATTGTAATAATAATCTAAGAATGTTCTCTACAAGGTCTTGACTATTAGGGTAACGACCTTTAACTGGTCTTAATAGTGTATGTAGTTAAATAGCAGTGGTGGCCCAGTGGTGGCGGCTCCGATTTACGAACAGTGAGTCGTGGGTTCGAACCCCGTCAGGCGCATTACTTTGTGTAATTTATTTCATCACCACTGCTCTCAAAACGGTGAAAGAAAACATCGTGAGGAAACCGGCATGTCTTAGAACCAAAAAATTCGGAGACATGTGACATCTACCAATCCGCACTGGGCCCGCGTGGTAGATTAATAGCCCATCTCTCTTCTAGAGAGGAGGCCTGAGTCCTTGCAGTGGGAACATTAAAGACCGATGATGATGATGATGATGAATAGTGTAGGCAGGCATACTACGATACAGAAAATCCGATGACCTGGTACCAGAATGTATATACCAGACATGAGTTAAATACGAGAGAGAGCTCCAAGACAGAGTCACGTGGTATGCAATGGAGGAGAGCTATAAATTCTACAATCAGCATTTTTGTCACTAACATAAACATAACATCACCCCTGTAACAAAACATAACATCCCCAAAGGGTAATACAGAAATATACCTACCTAATGGTATACCCACATTTTACCAAATAAATTTGAAATTCCAGGTAATCGGGGGACGAAAATATTGCAATAATATTGTCCTGCTACCGAGAATTTAATAATAGAAAAACCCCTTAATAGTAACAGAATATTACATCGAATATTATAAATCCCACCTAAAAGTCCTTTATGTATCCCGTAATTATCTCGAGTACCTTACTAGGCTTCGTCTAGACATGAAGACGCCTACAGGGACATTAAAGTACCACAAACAAATATATAATCGACTGTAACATTCTAGTCAGACCACCTGTGAATCATGTGATATTAGGGGGGAAATAAGAAAAGGATATTATTGATATTTGTATTCTTCAAGTCTTTTAGTTAGTGAACTTCTATTACCCAAAACCCGCCACAGTATTCCGAACTAGTGCATTGCAAGGCATGACAACCGAAATCATCAGTGTCGACCACAAGAAAAGCGGTAAGACAATCGAACTTGGCTTGCGAATGTTAAGACTAGATGAACATAATCAGCTGATTATGTTGGTACTATTTGGGTACAGGCAGACCAAAGGTGAGCAAAAAATCTTGAAAAATCTAAACTGCTTGACCACAGATCACGATTCGTATGAAAAGTTGCTGTACAAAATAAACTACTATACGTATTTGTTCCTAATATGTCTAGAAATAAGTTCTTGAGTTGTTATTTTTTACAAATTAGCTTGCTGCGATAGTAATCACGTTATGCATAATAAAAATGAGTTAAGCTTACGCGGCAGGCCCAGAAGGAGATGGCGGGATGAGCTGGACTCTTTCTCAAGGGATTGGTCTAACATCGCACTGGATCGCGAAAAGTGGAAGGAGGGAAGGGAGGCCTTTGCCCTGCAGTGGGACAACATGGGCTCATAATAATAATAATAATAAGCTTAAGCCGAACACGCGAAGAAGGTGCTCTTGCTTAATTTAGTATATCTGTCTGTGCAAACACCAGACACACAAGATTATGGCTTAATGGGTTATTATGAAAGCTTAAGGCATGTTTTTTTTTTCGCGATGTCAAAATTTTTGCCACTACCAGCTTAGATATTTTTTATAACTTTAAATAAGAGAAATATATCGAGACGAATTCTAAAGTTATAAATACCTAATCATAGTAATGCTTGAGCAAAAGAATCTATGTAAAGAGATTTCAAATTGCTCATAATATGAGTACAAGTTAAGTAATTAGTGTAACATTTATGTTACACGATGTAATTTCTGTTATTCGTAGAATTTACAGAGAACGCAACGCTGCCTTCGTAAGCCAAAAAGCAGTATCCCAAGAAAAGAAAATTAGTATTTTTTTCATCTGAGAAATTCGATGTGAATTTATCAAAATAATTTATGCCTATCTAATTTCGTACTGTACAAGTGCAGAATTCTTTTTTTCAAGTCATCATCTGCCTTGCGTTTTCCCAACTATGTCGGAGTCAGCTGCTGGTCTAACTAGACACAGCTGAATACCAAAATAATATAAATAAATAATCTTACATGGAGTGACTGCTCCGACCTCCACAATCTCATTACTGGGTCAGACTTTCCGACTACTGTCTACTACTCCATAATATTCTCTGTTTTCTTGAAACATACATTTGTATAGTTACCACCTTTTGCCTTACGGGTGCAAAACGCAATTATTTCCAACTCCGAATATTCTAGAACACGTAAGACTATTAAATACATAATTAAAGACATTAATCACACGAGAAGTCTTGACATTCGTCGTTAAAATTACGAAGCGATGTCTCTGAAACAGATTACAAATTATATCAAAAGCTAACACTGTTCGTAGATAAACTACAGCTATATTTCAAAGCGAAGTCGCGGTTCTTGGGTTAAGTTTCAACCCTCACCCTTGGGATTGGGGGTTCAAGTGAAGGGCGGAAGCAATTGCATCGAAAATGTTTTCTTCGGAAAATGTTGCACCTTGCGATGTTAGTCACAAGTCCGACTAATGATCTTGAGACTGGGATTCGATCCCTGCGCAGGAAAAAGTTTAAAATTATGTAATTTCTCATAAGGGTCTAGATTTTTATGTGATTGATGGCAATTGGAACGGCACAGGGCCTCACAGGGTTAAACATTATGGGCAAAACGTAGGAGTATTTTATAAATTGTACATATCCCTTCGTATTGGACAAAAAACTTTTATAATATAATAATTAACTGTTTTTTTTTGGAATATGCTCCTACTGTTTTTGATCACTATAGGATCACTTTAGGAGAATTTCTCATTTTTTCAGGATTGTTGACTTGCTGAAGGTTTACTGATTATGCCTACGGAATAATTCACTATAATTATAATTCATATTATAATTCATTCGGTATGTTGTCGACTGTATAACTGTGTTATTTTGGGACTGTAATTAATTACTACTTTTGTTAACTTGGGTCTTACCTGTCACAACAAATGTATGTGTAAATCAAAAAATAAATAAATACCTAGTAAATAAATAAATTATGCCTTATATAATCTTTTCCTATACCATTAAAATCAAACTCAATCTCGCCTACGCACATAACTTAGGCCAATCGAAACCACCGTTTGAGGCCTATTTCGCAGCAATGGTAGTTTGTCAGGTCCCGATTAAACAAGCCTCCAGGACATTTCTTTACACTAGCACACACACATAGACAAAACACACACATTTGTAAAGGGTCGCCGCATCTTAGAGGCTCAACTGACAGTCCTGCTATTTTCAGATCTGCGATGGGTGGTCTTACGACTTCACGAATGCTGCATTGCGTTTTGACGCATTTGTGTTTCAGCGCACAAACAAAATGGCGGCGGTGTTTCTCTAGCGTCGCTTTTCGATTAGTTATATAGAGCTTCGAAAAATAGTTTTTCCATTTTAATTTTCTCGGTAGCAACTACGGAGCATCTGTGCTCAATTGATGTCAATAGGCGCCCGCTATTATATTACTGTGGGAGTTATAAACATAACTGACGAAATCTGGATGCCTCTACCTAACCCTTCGGTGCTTACAGGCGAGATGATGTGAATCATAAGGTACAAATCACTTTTACGACATTCTAGAATTTTCCATATGAATATCCGTGTGAATAAATCAGTTTCCTTTCTTTCTATGACTTACACCATCCGGAATACTCCGAGATCTGTATCCGTAGTTTAACGTTTGATGAAATTTCACGTTTGACTGAGAATTCTTTGTGCGGCGTCAAGTATTGGCGTCTTGTTTCAAGACTTGGCGATGGTTGGCGTTCATTACGAACAATACTTTGAAGTCGGACCGTTTTCATTCCAATTACTCACGCTGTAATTGGAGGAAATTAACTGTTTGTAATTCGCGTTGTAGTTAATGTAGCTATTTTGTTGGAAAATGTAGGTACTGATGATCGGTTGAATTGGTATACAGATAAATAAATCAGTTTTCTATTACAGGTTTTTGCTTGTGGCTTCAGCCGCGTACAGTTCGGTAATTATTAAATATCCTCATGTGACCGTTGGATTGCCAAGTCAAAGATCTAGGGTCGAACCCGAACGAAGCGCTTTGCTGGGTCCTTTATTATGCGCACAGCCAAGGAGTGGAATTCCCTGCCTGCGTCGGTTTTTCCGAGTTCATATAACCCTAATCTGTTTAAGTCGCGAGTAAACAGGCTTCTACTGGGTAAGCTCGTTCCACCGTCGACATCATCTCTGCCCTCAAAGCAAGATTGAAGTCAAGAGCAGGCCCATTTATAATAATTAAAAAAAAAACCCATGACACGCCCTTCAGATTTTTTTAGATTCATGCTTTGGTGAGGGAAAACACAGTGAGGAAACCGACATGCCTGTGACATATTGGACAACTACCTAACATTTATTTATTTAACAGGACAAATGTTTGTGTGATGAGCACGATCATTTGTTCTGTGTCTGGGTGTAATTTATCTATAATATGTATGTATTTAGAAATATATAAGTATGTTTATCAGTTGTCTAGTACCCATAACACAAGCTCTGCTTAGCTTGGGACTAGATGGCGTTGTGTGATAGTTGTGGAATATTATTATTATTATTATTATATTTCTCGACGGGGTGTAAAACCAAGTCAAAGGCTAGTGGACATCATAAAAACAACAAGTGAGGCACATACCGTAAGAAAAATAAAGAAGAAAGTGTAAAAGAATTTTCTAGTCAGCACCCACACAAAAGCGCTTAAAAGTTTTTAGTTTGTAGTTGTAAGTTGGTTGTCTGAATACCAAATACATTATTCGACTGTACCTACTATAGTGTAAATAAATGATATTAAATACTGATGAATACTGGATAATTATAAATGGATACATTGAACTACTGTTTATTAGATTAAAATTCGTTGTAGTCCAAATGGATCGAACATTTATTTTTTTAATTAATTCGAGCTGTTACCTAATGCTCTCTAAACAATATTGTTTATAACATGTAATGGTTATAGCATAACGTAATTAGTAGATAATCCTACTTTATCCTACTAATATTATAAATGCAAAAGTTTGTGAGTGTGTCAGTGTGTGTGTTTGTTACTTCTTCACGCAAAAACTACTGAACGGATTTGGATAAAATTTGGTACTCAGATAGTTTATAACCTGGATTAACACATATAATACTTTTGATCCCGATTTTATCTTCCCGTGGGATAATTTTCGAGTTGCAGCAGGTGAAGCCGCTGGCAACAGCTAGTACTACATAATATTAAAGAGGTTTGGTGCGTATAACCTGCAGAAGTTGTAAATCTCCGCTAAAATCACACGCGGATTGAGCCTAGATTATTAGAGCAATCTAGGCTATAATTGCTGATTCTGTCATAAGAAGTTGAAGGCAAAAAAAATACGCAATCGGGAAGAAAGGCACAGGAGATCGTTCAATTCATTAATTGTACCACATACCTTGACCAGCGATCCCAAGCGCGCGCAGGCGGCGGCAACGTGTTCGTTTTCGGGATGAACAGCTCACAGATCTTTTCTGGATACACTATGCTGGCCAGCAATACACAACACACTATCATAGGTCTGGGGTAGGCTGATAACAGTTTATATAGGTTCAGTTCAGGGGTTTTAGGGCGCGATGGGACTAATTAGTGTCACACATAGCATGCGCACCTACACGATCCCAAGGTTAGAGCGAGACTGCCAATGACGGCGCGGCGCGGCATTGCGCGCGCGCTGCAAGGCACGAGGAAATCACCTAATCAACGATATATGGCACAGATTAAATAAATTAGAACAGTAAACCAATGCCTTTCAATCATCATTAGGTGATGTAGAAAATTATAAGAAAAACTATAAGTTACGAAGCGTAACCATTTTCCCCGGCTTGAAAGTTCCTACTTTCGAAACACAAAGGAGAAGTAAATAAAATTGCATATCATCACAACTCCACAAAAAGCTATAAGAACTCTAGAGTTGCGACTCTATATAAGAAATAAGAATACTTAACTAACTATTCTACGCGGTAACTAAATCTAATACTGCACATTGGTGCAAGGTTAGAATTAATATTAAGGTAACTAAACTTATTGCGTTGGCAAAGGGCACAACTTTACTACCGGGCGACTCTGAAGGATCCCGCTTTGAGTCTTCACAGATGCGACTCTACAAACTCCGTTTTTATCTGGAAATATTTCGTGAATTACTCCTAACGGCCAATGCAGAGGCATCACATTGTCCTGCATGGAGACGACAACCATACCGACCCGTATTGGATTGGCAGGAGTGTTCCATTTCTGTTTGGATTGTAGAGTGTGCAAGTACTCTTGGCGCCACCGCTTCCAAAAAGATTGAACCATCTGATCAGTCAATTCATATCGCGAAATAAGATGTAACCGCGTTTCATTGACTTCGCGAGCGGGAAGAAATAAAAGAGGTTTCGTATGCAAGAAGTACGCCGGTGATAATGAAGTGGGCTCTGACGGATCTGAGCTGATCGCGTACAGAGGCCTCGAGTTTAGTAAAGCTTCTACTTGAGTTAGCATAGTGTTAAACTCGTCAAAGCTAAGAATTTGCTGACCGATGACTTTGTAGAGATGCGTTTTGACACTCTTCACTTCACTTTCCCAACAACCACCAAAATGTGGAGCTCTACAGGGGATGTTTTTGAGTGTGATTCGATGCTCTGCAAGTTCTCTTTCCCACAAGGGGTGATACTCTTTAGCCAAGAATTGGTAGAGATCTCGGAGATAGGATTTGGCTCCAATAAAATTGGTAGCATTATCCGTGTACAGACACTGAACCGGACCTCTACGCGCCAGGAAACGTTTCAACGCAGACAGAAAGCTCGCAGTACTAAGATCTGAGGCAATCTCAAGATGCAGAGCGCGAGTTGTCAAGCATGTAAAAAGGCAGATGTACGCTTTCCTGGCCCTCTGGCCTCTAGCACGCACCGGCGTGACCAAGAAGGGTCCCGCGTAGTCGCAACCTGTATGAGTGAAAGCCTTAGGAGCCGACTCAACGCGACAACGTGGTAAATCCGCCATTATAGGAAAGGTAGGTCGTGGCTTTGCTCGAAAGCAAATGTTACATTTAAAGGTAATGTGACGTGCAATACGTCGCGCGGACAGGATCCAATACTTTTGTCGTAAGAGCGATACGAGCAAGGTTGGACCTGTGTGGAAATTTGTCACATGATAGTGGGAAACTAAAAGTTCCACTATGTGATCTTGACGCGGAAGGAGGATCTGATGACGAGAGTCAAAATCTAGTTCAGAGTTTGCTAGGCGACCTCCAACGTGGATAAGTCCTTCGTGAAGGAAGGGACTTAACCGTTGTACTGGCTTAGAGCACAACTCATTGCGGGCTAAACGATCGAGATCAGATTCAAAGTAAATCCTCTGCACAGATCGCCACACAATAGATTCAGCGAACTCTAAATCAGACGCGGTAACGGGCCCTCGAGGAAGCCGTTTGATGAACTTATAAACTAAACAAATAGTTTTTAAATATTTAAACCAGGACGAGAACCTGGTAGAGCGAACGTACAAAATGTTGTCAGAAGGAGGACTTCTGTCAGAACATTCGTGCGAGAGAACAGGTAAAGCCACGGGCTTCATTTCAGGAAGCTCTTGCGACTCGCCTGAAACGAATGGTTTTATCGGCCATTCAGCGCGGGGAAGTTTAAGCCATGGCGGCCCATTTAGCCACAACGGATGATGTACTAATTGGGCAGGCGTTAAACCGCGAGGGAGGCAGTCACTGGGATTTTCAGACCCTTTCACATGGAAGAAGTGATCTGCCGAAAGATTCTCATGAATCTTAGCAATACGATTGGCTACGAAGGTGTGCCATCGATGCGGTGCGGAATGAATCCAACTCAAAGTTACAGTTGAATCCGAAAAAGCTACGACTACCTCAATGGCGTGTCGAGCTGCGAAAAGATTATATACTCGCTTTATCACAGTTGATAAGAGGAGTGCGGCGCATAACTCGAGACGAGCTAGCGAAACGACTTTCAGTGGCGCGACTTTAGATTTCGCACACACCAGCGAGACCACGACACTACCGTCAGGTCTGACAACGTGGGCATAAACCGAACCACCGTAAGCCTTCTCACTAGCGTCGGCAAAACCGACGAGTGAGAGTCTACAGCGTTCTACTACGCCGACATGTCGCAAAAATCTCAATTCAGAGATGATTGGCAGTTCAGATTGAAACTGTTCCCACAGACGAACAATGCGAGGTGGTGGGACGTCATCCCATCCAAGTTTGACAAGCCAAAGCTCTTTGATAAGAAGCTTGGCGTATAAAATTATCGGTGCAACGAGGCCTAAAACGTCGAAAAGACGTGCGATGGAAGAAAGAATATTCCGTTTAGTGCAAGTGCGGACATCAGGGTTAACCTGGAATACGAAACAATCCTCGTCAGGGAACCAACGAAGTCCCAGTATTTTCTGGTTCGGATCTTTACTTAGGTCCACGCTCTGTGAAAGTCGTAATGACTCTGGAATAGTCCGAAGAACATCGACACTGTTGCTAGACCACTTCGTCAGTTGAAAATCGCCGCGAGAGAATATTTCTATTAGTTCACGAGCCGAGTCTATAGCTAGCGCAGTGCTAGGTATAGAACTAACTATGTCATCCATATAAATATCTCGCTGCAGAATGTCCCTGGCGAGAGGTAACTGTGTTCCTTCATCCTGACACAACTGTTGGATAGTGCGAATCGCTATAAAAGGACTACACTTTAAACCAAAAGGAAGCACTGAAAACTGATAAATTTGAAGTTCTTCTTCCTCGTTAAACCGATATAAGATACGTTGTAGTGAACGATCTTGTGAACGTATACCTATACGTAGGTACATAGATTTGACATCTGCGGAAACAGCGACACTAAAAAGCCTAAAATTTAATAAAATGTTGAAAAGGTCAGCCTGAAGGACTGGACCTGCGTACAGGATATCGTTGAGCGAGGTACCGTTATCTGTACATGCACTGGCGTCTAGGACCACTCGTAACTTGGTGGTCACCTTATCCTCTCGAATGACAGCATGGTGAGGAATATAGTATTCCATTTCTCGCTCCTTACAATTCCCTTTGGGCAACATACATTCAGGTACGATATTCTGCACCAAAGAAATATAATTGTTTTTCAGATAATCCCGAATGACGTCATCATAAAGAAGTTTGACGTTAGGAAGTGACTTAAGTTTACGTTCAAGACTATAGAACCTCTTGCGAGCCATATTAAAAGAATTTCCTAAAGCTGACGCGTCTGTTTTCAGTGGTAAAGCTGCAACATACTTGCCATTTGGAGCGCGGGTAATTGTGTTACAATAAAACTCTTCACAATGTTTATCATCCACACTCCCAATGGATGAAGCAGTAACATCTTCAATCTCCCAAAACTTACGAAGATCGAAGTTATCGACAGAACTCGCAAAGAAAGACAGAGTGTCAGTTGGAGGTTCGACGATAGGTGCTTCTCCTAGAAGTATGTAGCCGAGCACAGTCTCCAATGCGTCGGGACAACCGGGTACGCTGGTCACGTGACCGGGTCGCAATAACTTAGCGAACAGCTTGACCCCAAGTAACATGTCAATATTACCTGGCACACCCCAGCTGTCATCCGCGAATAGTTTAGGATCAATATGATTTAATACGGACGTATCTATAGCACCCAGTGGCAGCTGTCCGGTTATTTGATCCAAAACTAAAGCGTCTATTTCATACTTAGGCTGCGAGCAAAACCGTGAGCTGAACGTAAGATTCACCGAGCCGCGAACGGGCTGCGACGTGCCACCAATACCACGAACGGTAGTTATCGAGTCAGTATGTATAGTTAGACCGAGCATACGGCAGCAACGCGATGTCATATAATTCTTTTGTGACCCAGGGTCCAAGAGACACCTAACCACCACGGCCTTACCCTTCCTACCCGCCACCAACACCTTGGCAGTAGCCAGCACTTCCGTACTACGTGTGGCCTGGACTTGAGCAGAAGAATGCGTACACAACGCCACACCATCGGAAGCAGCTGGGTCGGCCGCAGAAGCGGAGGTGGGGGCGCTAGCGGGCGTCGGCGCAGGGGCTTGCGTCGATTTCTCGAAATGCAATAAGGAATGATGCTTACCGTTGCATTTCTTACATGTTGACTTCGATAGGCACTTAGAGACACTATGTTGGCTACTTAGGCAATTACCACATCTGTTATTGTCTTTTATAAACTTAAATCTATTATCAACGCTTAACTTTTGAAACGCTTTGCACATAAACAAGTTTTTATGTGTAGAATGACAAAGCGAACATTTAGATTCAGTAGCCACAAACACCTGCGATTCCTTAGATGAGGCGCGGGGGCTACCTGTTGGGGCGGACTTACTAGCCGCAGGAGAGGTGCGATACAAGATTTTTACTTGTTCACGAACAAACTTTACGAAATAATCATAATCTAACTCCTGTTGATTACGAAGCGACATTTCAAAATGTTTTGCGGTATCAGAGTCTATTAACTTAAGACCCCAATGAATAAATATAAAATCATCTAAGTTATGTATTTTCAATTGTTTGAGTCCCGCAACCGTAGAAGTTAATTTATCGAAACCCTTTTCAATATTAGAGGGAGTCGATCCGAACGATTTCAATGAGAACAGCTGATTTAGATAATTAGTAGCGAGCGCGCGAGTGTCTAGGTACTTGGCGATAAGCGCCTCCCAGACAACAAGGTAATTATCGCCAGAAGGTACAATACCTTCAGCCACATTCCTAGCCTTTCCCTTCAAACAACTCAACAGATAATGAATGCGATCCGAATCTGATAGATCTGCGTTAGTATGTATAATACGTTTGAACGTCTCATAAAAGAATGGAAAGCTCTGAATATCACCGTCAAAGGTAGGCAGCTCGCTTTTAGGAACCTGTATATGGTGAACATTAGGGCTCGCTGACGGGCTAGGTTTCTGGAAATCACTTGACTCAGTTAACGAAGATAAACTAAACTTTATTTCGCCGACCAACTCATCAAATGAATGCAATGCGCCATAGCTTACTTCACAGGTTGGATCCAATGTCAACTTGATCATATTTATCTCGTCCATTAGTCCATTGAATTCACTACGTAATCCATCAATTTGTTTTGCCTGAGCGATGAAAGCGTTGCGTAATCTTTCGGTAGTTAAAGAGCACTGCAGGCGTTATAATAATTTCCACGGCCCGCCGGGAAGATGAGAAATTCAATCTCGGACTATTCAGGCGTATTTCGATTTTTTCGGTTCCTATTTCGTATCGATGTTTTAATTATCGCTTCGGGTTTTTAATAACTGTGAGCGGTAGTCTGGCCTAACGTGTATTCTTCGTGGTTCAATTAAACGCTGGAATTGACATATACGTAATAGTACCTATTAATACTGATTGTAAATAAATAATAAGGTTGAAATCTGAATAAGAAACGTTAGAGACAGGAGGCGTCAAAGGTGGGACTAAAATAAGATAGCTTTATTTGATATCTAAATAAGAATTTATTGGAATCTGCTCCAAAACGCGTTCTATTTAAAACACTACACAATAAAACCAGTTTATCACACAGCCGATCATTAAAGGAACGCGTCTCAAATATTACCAGGTATAGTAATTTTACTCTAGTGTATAAAAAGAGGCGAGCCTAATAATTGCTATCAACCGGGCACAATTCTAGATGCCTGGGTACTAGTGGTAATAAAAAAATCATAAATACATGCTGTGGGAATGTAATAAATTGGGATATGGGCAGGAGAATGATGATTACCATGGAATCTAAAACCTTAGAAGTGTTAAGTTATGATAATTCATAGAAATGTTAATTCATAGGTTTTCCGACAAAATAAAAACTTATTTTTAATATCTGTGCTCGGCGTTCTGGTAGCGAGTTCATTGTTGTGCAAGGTCTTTTCAGACTTTTGATTTGAAGAAATTATTTTTCTTTACGATCTCTGTGGTTCAATTAAATGGTTGTGACCGGGAGTGAGGATTCTATTGTGGTAGAACTTTTTACGTAGTCTTGTTTTAGTTTATAGAAATCAACATCTGCTTTATCTTTATTGATAAGATGAAATTGTTGACCGAATGTTGTGTATTTCTGTACTCTTTGTTTGTTTATATTGTTTTTGTAATTTGTGTTGTTCATTTCAATCCTAACTAAACCTAAAATTGCAACAAACAACCAAGCAGTACAGTATCC